>SKCR01052771.1:0-55042 GCA_019454045.1 Zanthoxylum bungeanum
CCATGGTGAACAGTAACTCCAATCAGAATTTCGTCGATTCGAGCACGTTCCTGGGATCGTTTGGAGTCCGTATATGGCCTCCAAATCTCGGTAAGACCTCCCGATAAAAATTCACAAATTTCAAGTTTATAGTTAAATGTTCGGATGTATCCAGTAGCTTCGTAGAGTAACGTAATGATATAAATTGAGTTGTCTGAGTATTAGTATATTGAATATGTGCATTTGGTAGAATTCGAGAGAAATCAGAGCTAATTCGATCGATCCGATAAGTAAAGCGAGTTTCCGGTAAAATCAGATTTCACACGCATTTGTGTTTTGATGAACATAATTAAGGATATAGTTTAATTATGATGATACACTAGTATTTGAGTAATTCTAGAGAGGTTCAGAGGGCTTAGTATCCTTCCGCAGTATTTTCGAAAACTTTTTGGAGGATTTTATGGAAACACGTATTTTGCATATTTGAGCTACTTGATGGATATATAACAATGTATAACGATGTATTATGAGTAATGAAAATTGAAATCACTGAAAACAGATTTAATTTGGGTTTTCCCGGAAAGTTGGGTAGTTAATGTTCTAAGAAAGTTTTCCATGATTAACGACCCTCACAGTCCGTATTTTGTGTTACAGATGGAGAAAGAGAGAGAAAGAATAGTATGGACCCCAAGTTATTGGATAATTATGACCAATAGCATCACTATTTGTACAGAACATGACATTGTTGTACAAATTAACTATGTGATCAAGGAAATTGCTCTTTTATCATTTGAAATTAGATTACCTAGATATATAAATGATAAAAGTCCATATGATTAGTACCAGATTAATAAGATATGAGACAATATTAATCCACTAAGGTTTAATCATTAAATATCCCTAGTCGTAGTACTATCGAGACTGGACTTCGATAATGCAGAATAGACGAGTATTGCACTTGTGCGCATTATGGAGGCATAATGGCATAGTTCTCATATATTTGGGCATTGTATATTCATGCAAGTGTAATAGGAGGTTCTGTTTACCGATGGTACGGAAACAGCTTCGCTCTGGATAGACCCATCAGAATCTCATTGGTAGTATGACTATGTGTCAATGAGTCTTCAAGGAAGACATACATGGATGGCAACATACTAAAGTACACAGCTAGGCTTGAACAGAAAAGGTATCGTCAATGATATAGTGTCGACTACGATGAAATTTTTTCACCTGTTGCCGTGATTAAGTCCATTTGGATAATGCTTGCTAATGTTGCATATTTCATTTATGAAATATGGCATATGGACGTCAAAACCGCTTTCCTTAACGGAAACCTTTTGGAGGATGTTTACAACATTCTGATGGTTTTATCGTGCCAAAACATGCAAACAAGGTTTGCAAGTTAAATCGATCCATTTATGGATTGAAACAAGCATTGTGTTCTTGGAACCAACATTTTGATGAGATCATAATGGTATATGATTTCATTCAAAGCGAATATGATTCTTGTGTATATAAGAAGGTTAGTGGGAGCGCACTGACAATGAATGTCCTATAAGTTGATGATGTATTGTTTCTTAGCAATAACATTCCCATAATATAATCGGTGAAAGCTTGGCTTTCATTAAAATTCTCCATAGAATACCTGGGAGAAGCAGGCTTTATTCTAGGAATAAAGATCTACTGGGGTAGATCTAGAAAGCTGCTGATAACCCTGCCAGAGTTCGTACGTTTTGTTATGTACGTGACCTGGTGTCTAATATGCTTTGAGCATATGGAGTCAAAATTAGGCCAATCCAGATGATGGTCACTGGATTGATTTTAAGAACATCCTTAAGTATCTTAGACGAACTAAGGATGCGTTCTTAAAATATGGGGAAATGAGAACTTGAGGTGACTAGGTTCACCGCTGCAAGTTTCCAAACCGACAAAGTAACCCGTACATAGTTAGGTGTTAGACACTTGAGTGATTGGCTATAGGCCAAGTGGGAGATTTTTGGACAATTATGACCCATAGCATCACTATTTGTACAGAACATTGCGTTGTTGTACAAATTAACTATGTGACAAAGGAAATTGCTCTTTTATCATTTATAATTAGATTACCTAGATATATAAATGATAAAAGTCCATATGATTAGTACCAGATTAATAAGATATGAGACAATATTAATCCACTAAGGTTTAATCATTAAATATCCCTAGTCGTAGTATTATCGAGACTGGACATCGATAATGCAGAATAGACTAGTATTGCACTTGTGCGCATTTTGGAGGCATAATGACATAGTTCTCATATATTTGGGTATTGGATATTCATGCAAGTGTAATATGAGGTTCTTTTTAACGATGGTACGGAAACAGCTTCGATCTGGATAGACCCCTCGGAATCCTATTGGTAGTATGACTATGTGTCTATGGGAATCTGAATCAGGGTAGGTGTATTTGGTTTTAACCTGAGACTTGCATCGCTGATACTTGCGATAATCAGTATACTTTGGTTTTGGTCGTCCAGGGCTTTAACATGTTCTGTGTACGCCTCTTCTGGGTATACTGAGAATCGTAGTGTATTGGGTGTGATGTCAAGATGGAAGTATCACTTCAGTCATATGGAGATGATGATCACGCATGATACGGAACTGGTACTCTTGTATGTTCTAGCTATTGGGATAATATGAAAAGCTCATGATTATCCGATTATAGAGACTAGTTACCAAAGATCCGATATATGCTTCGTACGGGGCAGACACAATTCCAGCCCCAGGCCTAGCATGTGACATTCCGATATTGGATCGTAATACGCAATACTATGTATGCTACGCCTGACAAAGATTATATATTCCTTTAAAGAATATTTCTGGAGAATTGGGTAGGCACGGTGCTTTGCTAGAAGCCAACCATGTTTGTAAATCGGTAAGAACGTGGTACCGGGTACACACGTATTCAGATATTCCGATGACCGTATTTACTGTCAACATATCCAGGGATCTCTTGGGTCGCTTCCCGAAGATTCACCGTTGAGATTTGACTCGAACAGAAAATTAATCTGGGATTAATTATGAGAGAGAAAATTAATCTGGGATTAATTACGGCAATGAATTAATCTGGGATTAATTAAAAGAGAAAGAATTAATATGGGATTAATTGCGTCGAGAATTTATCTGTGATTAAATTCATCGAGGAGAGAGAACGCGATTAATTTAGAATTAATCGGTAAAGTAAATTTAATAGTGAAATTAGATTTTATTATTTAATTTATTTAATTGGGCTAAAATAATATATTAGATATATTAAATTGAAATTAGATTTCAAAGCGGAATTAAAATTGCATTTTAATTCGAGCGAACGAATTATTTTAGAATTAATTCGTAAGCGACTTCCGTAATAATTTTACGAGGCACTATTATTTAATTAAATTGGATTTAATTACGTCGCGACGGAAAATTCGTTTAATCGGATTAAGCGAACCCGAGCCCGAAGTGTGTTGAGCAAGCCCACTTGAATTTTGAATTTAAAGTGGGGCCCACCAACTTACATCAAATGTCTATACCAGATTGATGGTGGTAGTTGAAAGCATTTATCGAATCTTACACAACACACTTTTGACTTTTGCTTTTTTGAAAAATATATACACTTTTGGAAAAAGAAATTGGTAATTGTTTTTTGGAAAAACAAAAACACAAAGTCTTCATCTCTCTCCCATTTCTCTCTATGGCTGAAACTTTACTCCTTGGAGTTGAAAATTATTCTTTCAATTTGTTCCAAGCTAGCACTTACAAGGAGTGGATCAAGGTGATATGGAAACTCACCCAAGAGTTTGGAACTCGATTTCAAGCTCCGAAGCTTCCAACACATCCTACAAAGAATGAATGTTTTTGAAATCTCCTCAACCAATCAATGTGAGTATTCCACAACTCTATTGATAATTCACACACAAATCACTCTTAGACGATCTTGGCATGTTCTAGGAACACTTACAATGGTATCAGAGCAATCTAAGTTTGATTTGGAATTCTAGGGTTCATGACTTTAATTTGGGATTTTTGTGTTTGGAACTTGATTTTCCTAAATTGGTTGTTTGGTTGTGGTTGGATGATGATGAATTGGATTTGTGCATCAATAGAATTGAGAAAATTTGATTGGATAAAAAATCCCCAATTCTTGAGCCATGGCCGAATGTAACCCTTTAAAATGCTCATGGTGTTTTTTGAATTTTGACAAATTGGATATGTTCAAAGCATGAAATGAATCTTAGTTGTTCTTTTAATTAGATTGAAATCAAAAATTGGATGTTATTTCATGTAATAACCGTGAGTATGAAGATGTTTTATAATTGATTGTGCTTTAATTTGTGTTGGACATGAATTAGATGTTAAGCATGATTAATTGAATTAATTAGTATTTTGGAAGCATTAGATTAATTAATTAATTATGGTAATTACACTTGAATTGAAATAATTTGTAATTTGGAATAATGACAAACAAAAGCTCAAACTGAATAAATCTGTTGAGACTTAAAAGTGGCATTGTTGTCTAGGACACATTAACAAGATTCGTATATCCACACTTTCGAAGAGTGGATATTAGGACGGATTTGATTCTAATTCAAATGATGTCTATGAATCTAGTTTATTAGGCAAAGTGCCTAGAACACCTTTTACTAGGTAAAAGTGCAAGTGCCACTGATCTGTTAGCCCTCGTTCATAGTGATGTAAGTGGGCCCATGTCTAGCTAGGCTAGAGGTGGATATGAATACTTCGTAACCTTTACGGATGTGGCATCACGTTACGATTACGTGTATCTTATGAAATACAAGTCAGCAACTTTTAGAGTTTTGACATGAAGTATAAAAACAGACCGGTTAAGTATTAAAATATTACGGTCGGACCGTGATGGATAGTACTTAAACATATAAGTTTCTGGATTACTTGAAAGAGTATGGTATTCTTTCATAGTGGACTCCTCTCGGGACACCTCAATTTGATGGTGTGTCCGAACAGAGAAACTGAACTTTGTTGGACATGGTAAGGTTAATGATGAGTCGCTCTGAGATACCAATTTCCTTCACGGGATACGCATTTAACAGTGCAATACTTATTTTGAATAAGGTTCCATGAAAATCTGTTAGACAGACTTCATATTAGATATGAACAGGAAAGAAACCGGGTTTCTCATTCCTAAAGATTTGGGGATGCTGGGCATATAATTGAATGTTTGGATGATACCAAACTAGAACCCAAATCGGATAAATGCCTATTTGTAGGTTGTCCTAGGGAAACCAAAGTATAGTACTTTTACAACTCACAAGTGAACAATGTAATTGTTGCTCTCCATGTGGTTTTCTTAAGAGGAATTCCTATATGCAGTGGTAAGTGGGAGGAAAGTAAAACTCGATGAAAATCAGAGTAATACTGTTCCAGGCATCGAGTCCTCACGGAACACCAACAATTCATCAGGGATGAAACTGTACCAATAATCTTCGAATACACAAAAACCGCGTAGGTCGGAGAGAGTCAGAAAACAACCGGGGAGGTATGGGTTTCTGATCTCACCTCATGTAGATATTAATCTGATTGAGGAAAATGAACCGACTACGTATGAGGAAGTGATACAAGGTATCGACTCCACTTTATGGCAAAGTGCCATGATATCCGAAATGGATTGCATGTATACCAACCAAGTTTGGACACTGGTTGATGTACCAGAAGGCCTTGTGCCTATTGGTACTAAATGAGCCTTCAATGAAGACATACATGGATGGCAACATACTAAAGTACACAGCTAGGCTTGTACAGAAAAGGTATCGTCAACGATATGGTGTCGACTACGATGAAATTTTTTCACATGTTGCCATGATTAAGTCCATTTGGATAATGCTTGCTAATGCTGTATATTTTATTTATGAAATCTGGCATATGGACGTCAAAACCGCTTTCCTTAACGGAAACCTTTTGGAGGATGTTTACAACATTCAGACGGTTTTATCGTGCCAAAACATGTAAACAAGGTTTGCAAGTTAAATCGATCCATTTATGGATTGAAGCAAGCATTGTGTTCTTGGAACCAACGTTTTGATGAGATCATAATGGTATATGATTTCATTCAAAGCGAATATGATTCTTGTGTATATAAGAAGGTTAGTGGGAGCGCACTGACAATGAATGTCCTATAGGTTGATGATGTATTGCTTCTTAGCAATAACATTCCCATAATATAATCGGTGAAAGCTTGGCTTTCATTAAAATTCTCCATAGAATACCTGGGAGAAGCAGGCTTTATTCTAGGAATAAGGATCTACTGGGGTAGATCTAGAAAGCTGCTGATAACCCTCCCAGAGTTCGTACGTTTTGTTATGTACGTGACTTGGTGTCTCATATGCTTTGAGCATATGGAGTCAAAATTAGGCCAATCCAGATGATGGTCACTGGATTGATTTTAAGAACATCCTTAAGTATCTTAGACGAACTAAGGATGCGTTCTTAAAATATAGGGAAAAGAGAACTTGAGGTGACTAGGTTCACCGCTGCAAGTTTCCAAACCGACAAAGACGACTTTAAGTCGCAATAAGGGTACATACTTAGTTTGAATAACGGAACAATGAGCTGGAAATCTTCCAAGCAAGATACTATTGCCGAATAAATAACAAAAGCGGAACATTGCTGTAGCTATGGCAGCAAAAGAAACATTTTGGATCTATATAATCCTAATTGGATTAGGTATAGTTCTGTTAGCAGCTGAGCTAGGCTACATGACAGGCTAAGGAACCGAGGTCTCATCAACGATCCAAGTATGTACTTCGACTAATTCATCTGATTCGTTCGACCATACATCGTGGCGATGTGATGATCGAATAAATTACATCAGATGATAACCTTGAAAATCGGCTGACGAAAGCTGTTTCTTAGCAGAAATTTGAGCAACCCGTACATAGTCAGGTGTTAGACACTTGAGTGATTGGCTATAGGCCAAGTGGGAGATTGTTGGACAATTATGACCCATAACATCACTATTTGTACAGAACATGACGTTGTTGTACAAATTAACTATGTGACAAATGAAATTGCTCTTTTATCATTTGTAATTAGATTACCTAGATATATAAATGATAAAAGTCCATATGATTAGTACCGGATTAATAAGATATGAGACAATATTAATCCACTAAGGTTTAATCATTAAATATCCCTAGTCGTAGTATTATCGAGACTGGACATCGATAATGCAGAATAGACTAGTATTGCACTTGTGCGCTTTATGGAGGCATAATGACATAGTTCTCATATATTTGGGTATTGAATATTCATGAAAGTGTAATAGGAGGTTCTGTTTACCAATGGTACGGAAACAGCTTCGCTCTGGATAGACCCCTCAGAATCCCATTGGTAGTATGACTATGTGTCTATGGGAATCCAAATTAGGGTAGGTGTATTTGGTCTTAACCTGAGACTTGCATCGCTGATACTTGCGACAATCATTATACTTTTGTTTTGGTCGTCCGGGGCTTTAACAGGTTCTGTGTACGCCTCTTCTAGGTATACTGAGAATCATAGTGTATTGGGTGTGATGTCAAGATGGAAGTATCACTTCAGTCATATGGAGATGATGATCACGCAGGATACAGAACTGGTACTCTTGTATGTTCTAGCTATTGGGATAATATGAAAAGCTCATGATTATCCGATTATAGAGACTAGTTACCAGAGATCCGATATATGCTTCGTACGGGGCAGACACAATTCCACCCCCAGGCCTAGCATGTGACATTCCGATACTGGATTGTAATACACAATACTACGTATGCTACGCCTGACAAAGATTATATATTCCTTTAAAGAATATTTCTGGAGAATTGGGTAGACACGGTGCTTTGCTAGAAGCCAACCATGACTTGTAAATCGGTAAGAACGTGGTACCGGGTACGCACGTATTCAGATTGTCCAATGACCGTATTTACTGCCAACATATCCAGGGATCTCTTGGGTCGCTTCTCGAAGATTCACCGTTGAGATTTGACTCGAACACAAAATTAATCTGGGATTAATTATGAGAGAGAAAATTAATCTGGGATTAATTACGGCAATGAATTAATCTGAGATTAATTAAAAGAGAAAGAATTAATCTGTGATTAATTGCGTCGAGAATTTATCTGGGATTAAATTCGTCGAGAATTTATCTGGGATTAAATTCATCGAGAAAAGAGAACGCGATTAATTTAGAATTAATCGGTAAAGTAAATTTAATAGTGAAATTAGTAATTGGGCTAAAATAATATATTAGATATATTAAATTAAAATTAGATTTCAAAGCGGAATTAAAATTGGATTTTAATTCGAGCGAACGAATTATTTTAGAATTAATTCGTAAGCGACTTCCGTAATAATTTTGTGAGGCACTATTATTTAATTAAATTGGATTTAATTATGTCGCGACGAAAAATTCGTTTAATCAGATTAAGCGAACCCGAGCCCGAAGTGTGTTGAGCAAGCCCACTTGAATTTTGAATTTAAAGTGGGGCCCACCAACTTACATCAAATGTCTACACAAGATTGATGGTGGTAGTTGAAAGCATTTATTGAATCTTACACAACACACTATTGACTTTTGCTTTTTTGAAAAGTATATACACTTTTTGGAAAAAGAAATTGGTAATTGTTTTTTGGAAAAACAAAAACACAAAGTCTTCATCTCTCTCCCATTTCTCTCTATGGCCGAAACTTTACTCCTTGGAGGAGAAATTTTTTCTTTCAATTTGTTCCAAGCTAGCACTTACAATGAGTGGATCAAGGTGATATGGAAACTCACCCGAGAGTTTGGAACTCGATTTCAAGCTCCGAAGCTTCCAATATATCCTACAAAGAAGGAATTTTTTTGAAATCTCCTCAACCAATCAATGTGAGTATTCCGCAACTCTCTTGATAATTCACACACAAATCACTCTTAGACGATCTTGGTATGTTCTAGGAACACTTACATAAGTAAGTACCTCATTGTGATCTTTCCTTAGGTAGACAAGGCATGCTAGTTGATTGTATATTTATATATGCATATAGATATGAGTGTAGATTTCAGACTCGTAAGAATATGTAGCAGTAGTTATGGAGTGATAGAAAGTATGAAATGAGAGCTTTCATAGTTACTGTCAATAATATTTGTAAAAGAGCACGTATAGAAACAGATTTTCTAAAAGTATGCATAATGTCGGGTTTCTATATAGCAAGCTAGTATCAGTATGAAAAGTTTAGCACAAGCTGTCGTTACATTTTCATAGTTAAACATATCTCATAGTAGAACGCATTTTCAGTACGCGAGATGTAAAAGTCTTATAAAGCGTTTCAATGAAGTTTCCAGACTTCAGTTTAGTCCTAGTCAGAGTGTGTAACCAATGTATGAAATCTGTTGTTATGTTTAATGACACGTGCAAGCATTTTCCATATAGATGCGTTTGTTGAAATGGGGTATGGGTCCATTTTGTATGTATTGGATGAGTGAGATGTCACCAGCTCGTAATGGAGTGTGGTTGACTTTGCTGATATGTATATGGATTATGTCATTGTATTGCATTGTATTTAATTGCATGACTTACATGATCATAGGGTTGATATGATGATGTATATGCATGTTACATACCCAGAGGGAGACACAATGCACATTGACAGATACAGACCCAGGACCAGGAGGACGGCGATACATAACGTTCCTGGATCATGGTTATAGTGGGTGGACCTTTCTTTTCAAAGTTCATTTTATTTATATGTCTTGATATCATACTTATTTTTAAATCACTTAGGGCGTCAGCCAGATAATGTCTCTGTTGTTTTAAAGAAAAGCATGTTTCTAAAAGACAATTTTATTACATGTTGAGTTTTTGAAAGAATGATTTTAAAACTTGAGTTTTATGTTTTCGAGGCATGTGGGAAAAACCCACCTTAGTATGTAACTTGATTCAGATATGGAATTGACGGAGAGCACATGTGCACATGTAGAGGACTGAGGGGACGGCGATACGTAACGCCCCAGATTATAGTTCAGGACTAAGGATGACAAATGCCCCTAGATCCTAGATTCAGAGCTTGGAGAGTAGCATAGACTCGCACCCCCAGTTTTAGTTTAGTGGCTTGGAGGACGGCGATACGTAACGCCCCAAGAGCACTAGTTTCGGGGACAAGTGGTGGCATCCTTTGGGGGACGACGATATGTAACGCCCCCAATGTCATGGATTTACACTCCTGGCTCTAGTTTGACGTATGGGGTGACAACGATACGTAACGCCCCCAATGTGTCAGGTTTTTCAGCAGACATTCAGATACAGTTTTCCAGAACTAGATTTCCAGAAGCAGATTTCAAAAATAGATTTCCAATGAAAATATCATCAAACATGATTTTCAGAAAAGATAGTTTTATGAAAGAGTTTTAAAAGAAATAGTTTTAAGAGAATCTTAAAGTTTTACAGACAGAGAAGGATTTCTAGAAAAGTTTCACAGGAAGAGATTTGTTTTCAGACAAGAAAAGAATTTACAGAATTATTGGCTTTCTTGAGATATTTTCTTTCCAAAAAAAGTTTCACATGAAGGATTTGTTTTCAGAAAAGAAAAGAATTTTCAGAATGATTGGCTTTCTTGAGATATTTTCATTCCAGAAAAGTTTCACAGGAAGAGATTTATCTTCAGACAAGAAAAGAATTTTCAGAATGATTGGCTTTCTTGAGATATTTTCTTTGATATGGAAGTTCAGTGATATCCAGTTCTATTTGATGAGTAGTATCATAGTATGCAATGAGTATGTACTTTGTATAAATTATATATTGAGATGCATGGTCGATTTGTGATATTAATGTAAGGGTTGAGTGTTGGGTGTTTATCACATTTAGAATGCAGTTGTGAGGATTCCAATGGATGGATCAAGCGTCAGTATCTTATATTATATGGAGGTCCGAGGCTTCAGCTCAGTGTTTCAGTGAAAGGTTTATAGTTCATAGTTAGCTAATGCTTATGTTTAGCTTACGTAATCCATATAGCTTACGTAATCCATATGAAGTAACCAGCCATAATTTAAGCTCACTAAACCACCATGGGTTTGGGTTGGCCTTAGCCACGGGTTTGGGTGGTTTGGTAGATAACAAGTTAGTTTCGATTAGGAGAATTTTGATGTTGCTAATATATAAAGTATAGCTACAGTGCAGAAAAAAGAGTATGTATGTATGTGGTTGAATACTTCTGAATTTGTGTATGAGAGATACCAAAATTCCGTAGATGTGAAATATAGTGTGGAATCGAGAATATAAGTTTACTACAATGTTGCATTTAGTACAGTGAGTAAATTATCCAGGTTTAAAATAAGTAAACGGCCATCAGGTGAAGATGAGATTTATAAGTTTGTGTACTTACACATATCTGATTTCTATTTATGTTCTTATTGTTACTTGATAAATTTACATAAGACGTGAGTTACTTACTGAGCTTTATAGCTCACACCCCGACTGTTTGCTAGTTTTGTAGGTTCGCATTGGACTTACAGTGCTAGGAGATTCTAGAGGCGTCTTACAGACAATGGATCAGCCCGATGCAGTGAAGTCGGTCTTGAGTCGTTGTATGGTTCTGGAGTGTGTAATGGGCTCCCACAGTTTTAGTTTTATTTATTTGTATCATATGTATAATTTTAAATCGTGCTAAGCACGTAGTTGGTTGTATTTATTTGTTTATGTCAGGCCAAAGGCCTATTTGTATATGAGTTGAGATTTTTCAGGCCGGAGGCCTATTTGAATGAGTTGAGATGGTTTCTTTTGAATTTAATTTCAGGTCACCTCAATGTGCCGGACTTTGATCTAGGTTTCATGATTTTTAGCAGAGTTCATGCCGAAATTTTAGTAACATCAGAGGCTTATGGAGATGGGTTTTCCTATCTCCTGTCAGTAGCATCCTGGCTTCGGGCGGGATGTTACAATTTTCAAGATGGAATTGAAAATATGGAAGAAATTTAAGATATCGTTTATTGCTGCAGCGAAAGAGTATGATCCGATTGAATTTGAAAAGCATATGCGGGGCATGTGGGGTATGCATCCTAATGCAACTAGATATTTGGAGGATGATGTGGGTGTGCGTAATTGGGCTCGTTCACAATTTGAAGGGATGCGGTACAATATTCTGACTACTAATATTGCAGATAATGTAAATTCATTGATGAAGGGGCAAGAAGGTTCACAGTTACTCACATAGTTGACTTCTTCAGAGAAAATATGCAAAAACGATTTTATGATAGAAAGAAGATGGTCGAGTCGATGACAACTCGACTAACCACTTGGGCTCATAACATAGTGGATGAGAGGAAAACTATCACGGAGAGCATGAGCGTGTCACATGTCTATGATCATCAATATCATATTATCGGTGGTGGCATACAAGAGGAGTTTGTTGATTTACGTGAGAGGACATACAGTTATAGAGTTTTTCAGTTGGATAAACTTGTGTGTGTCCATACAATTACAGTTTGTATGTTTTGTCGAATTGATCATGTCACTCTATGTTCTCATTTCTACTTAAATGACTCATTATTACATGCATAAGAGGAACTGGTCATTCTAGTTGGTGACATGGTTAGTTAGGTCATATCAGATGAAATCAGAACACATA
Organism: Zanthoxylum bungeanum; assembly: GCA_019454045.1. Classification (NCBI taxonomy): domain Eukaryota; kingdom Viridiplantae; phylum Streptophyta; class Magnoliopsida; order Sapindales; family Rutaceae; genus Zanthoxylum; species Zanthoxylum bungeanum. The sequence goes on from SKCR01052771.1 coordinate 12,606, forward strand.
GAGAGTATATCCTCCAGCTGCATCAATAACCACAGTCCGACATAAAACACTTCAAGTTCCATTTATAGGTGAATAGACATCTCGAAAGAATTACCGGTGTATGCGATGTCATGAATTGTGACACAATCACAAAAGATGTACCAATCTAATTAGATATATTTGAATTATGCATGATAATGATTATGTACAAATAACATTTAAGTAACTTACATTTATTGATAACATCGATATAAATATCATTTACAACATGTTTTCAAATTACAATGTCGCCCAAAAATATATCTATAATAATCTTCTTCCTAAAGAACGAGGACATGACTAGAATCATATTTAAGTAATTTAGACAGCTTAAAATAACTAATGTTCATAAGTATGAAAATGCTACAATCACCACTCCTAGGATCTTGTTGCAGTATCCCATACACTCGTGAAAATTTCCATGGCGCAACATTGTTAGTTCCGGCCTATCAGTATAAAATCCGAAAAACTCTAACCACTTAGGAAGAATGTGCTAAAGAGGCGCCATCATATTTAGAAACTCTTTGGCCTCATTAAGGCTCATGTATGAATCTATTATCTAAATATGCTTTCTTGTTAGGCAAATTTATGCACAGACTCAATGATTATTGTTGAGATTGATCAGAATGAAAACCTGTAATGACCATAATTGTAATTAATAACGGAACAATAAGAAAAATATACTAAAACAAATCGATAAATACATGATAAGGTCACTCATGTGATCAAAATCCTTCTATGGTTTGGATAACATATTAAATTTTGAGCCATAATAGTAATTTATGAGTGTCTCATTGTACTGTATTTTATCATTGTCACCAACTGACATCTCCCATATAGTCTTCAGGAACTCCTAAAATATAAATATAAGAGATCAATCAATATATATAATAGTGTTCACATAACTATCATTAAATAAGATTTCAAAAAATATAACTTAGAAAAAATCATGTATCTGTGTGCGTAACCCTTTGGTTCAGCGCATTGGGATATCTGAGATGTCGTCTACTAAGCAAGTGTAGGTACTCGTTCAAATGCTGAGACATATAATCAAATGAAATTTTAATTTAAAAGGCATGACAATGATAATCAAATATTTACAATTGTTTCATACCTCATCTGCAAGCCATCCATCTTTTGCTTCACCCAATATTACCTTATAGAAACATGAAACGAAATTAAATGGTCGACTTACATTAATCACACCTGCCATCCACTGATTTAACTCTATTAATAATTATGGGTCATCAATACCTTTCATTGGGTCAACGTCAACTTTAGTGCTCTCATCGACAACTAAATTCCAATTAGAATCAAATTTAGGCCTCTTAATTTTCGATACAACAAAGGGAATACTAACAGTCGTGGACTTCTTTAACTGCCTCCCAAACTACTATGACCTTTTGATCAATTTTTTAGAATGCTTACACCTTCTAAATATGTCATTGGACTTATTTTTGGTGTTTATTCAGACATGAATTTTGGTGTTTCTTCAGGCCTAATTTTTGATAATTCTTCAGGCCTAATTGCTAGTTTTGTTTCATTGGGCCTCACTATTGGTGTTGTCCACGCATGATCTTGCATACAATCACAGATCATGTAGGCATATAGTCATATAATATGCAAGTAAATAGTTATTTAGTGTTTTTACCTCATATGATGACCCACAATAAGAATGTGTAAATGACGAATTATATGTATTTATAAAAGTCATGACACTTTCCATGAAACGTTTTTGCTCAACAATCTCTACTTCCATTTTATCCACCATAATTTACCTAAAATCCTTCTCTTGTTTTGATATTTCATTAATGGATGAGCGAATGGAAGATATTTCAAGATTAGTGTTATCCAATCTCATCATAATGTAATCCATAAGTCATTTTATCTGCAACTACAGATGAAAAAATTTAACTATTATAGTTAATATATTATTCACAGCTAGTTTATATATATATATATTTTTTATTTTCTTCATAATATTGTCTCATCCTCATCATTATGGCTATCACCTTCTGGTACACTTTCATGATCTTCATCTATGACATCATCATTAAAATGTCTGTCACCTCTGATAAGTCGCTCAAATTGAAAAAAATTAAATAATAAACATCTAAATGTTTTCCATATAATACACTATGATATTTTTGGAGTTGGTGTTTGGAATGCCAATCCGAATAATGTATAGTACATTATATTTTATTATTTATTAATAAAATAACTACATTTTCATTTTAAACCTTATTAATGGTATTATTATTATGCATATTAGATTGATGTATAAATATGTTAAGAATGACATCGACCTTAGAATAGTCATGTAGTAATAATGGACACTAGGTGGTCCGACATTGGGATAAATATTACTATTATAAACTTTTCTTAATATATATATATTCCTAGTCGTTGGTTTTGGAATATAGTCGAATTCTTATAACGTAGAAGACTAGCACATGTCGTATATTTGAATTGGAATTCTAATGGTTTAACCCAATGTACCATGATTTTTGGAAGCTCTTATAGACATGTGGGTATTGGTTGGATCGAATACTGAATGACTCACATGTAGTTCCTAATAGTTGAAAATACATACCACCGTCAATAGGAATCTTCTAGAGTCGAGTAGCATATGTGATCCTTTGACTATAGGATAGAATTGGTTTTGTTTGAGATCTTCCACACTTTGATGTCATGTATGTCAGAAACCTTTTATGGTCTGGCCTATAGATGTTCGTTGGGTGTGGACCGATGAACTCGTTAATCAAGTGCAAATCAAGATAGAATTCATCGGCCCGTATGTGTACCATAAGGGGTTTAGGTATCCATGTGAGTAAGTCATGATTCTTAAGACTTTGGCCAATGCCGATAAGTCATGATTCTTAAGACTTTGGGCAAAGCCAATCACCTAGGGTGGATCGCATCAGTAATAAAGAATCGTGGACATGTCGACATGAGATGTGCACCTCGAAAACTTGACGATGTATTCTATTTTTCCTAAGCACAACTCGGATAGCCTACGACTGAGGGATTATTAAACATATGTGATGACCTCCACTTGTATAGTTCAGAAAGGTTGTTCGTGTTCTTCGCGAATTCAGAGGTGATCAAATTACGTACATATTAGCTAGGCTTATATGACGAACGTGTCTGAACTTAGATAGTCCCAATATGAAGTGTACTCGTTGAGCACTTGGGCAGCTGATTAATTTTGATAAAATATAATATTCGATATTATAATTATCAGTTAAGATAATCAAGTGTTATTGGATAACATTGATTATTTACTTTGACCTAATTGGATTAATTGAATTAATTTAATATTTACACAAGGGCTTTGTCGTAATTTTATAATTATCTCTACCATTTGAGGATATTATGGTAATTGCAAGTATGTAATTATAGATGTTTTTGGCTTGATTTAATTGGATTACATCAACGTGACAAACATGTAAATAATCCATTTCCTAATCCTTGTCTTGATTTAATTGGATTAAATCAAAGTGGTAAATGGGAGATTAGTCACATCTAATTATACATATTTGGATAAATTAGATTAAGCCCACCTAAAAGTCGATTACAACTTTTATTAATTAAAAATTATCTAAGTTTTGCTATAAATAGCAAGCTTTAGGAATGTTTCAATTAAGCTAAGCATAAGCAAAATGAGCTTGAGAACACTAAGTTAAATACAAGTAATTGTTGGAGAAATTAGCCTAAGTTAGAGAAGTGTTTAGAAATACTTTGGAAGATCTCTACAAAGTTTCATCTAGGAGAAATCAAGATTGGATCTTGGAGTGAAGCTTGCTTGCATTGGAATCAGAAGTTCTCCAATAATTTCAACAAGGAGAATGAGATTGGATCTTTGTATCAAGCTTACTAGGTAATGTTTGATCTTTTCATAAGATATGTTATTCATTAGTGAGTTTTCATTAATGAGACATATAGTGATGAATTATGCATTGGATGCATGATTACATAGCTTAAAGTTGAAATAAGGCTAATGAATTGTGTTAGGATACTTTAGAAGTATAAACACAATATGTTTGTAATTGGGTTAAAGATGTTCATGTTGAACATGGAAAAAATTAAATTAGAGTTTGGAACTCTAAATTAAAGCTTAGAGCTATGGCTACTATTCTAGAATCACTTGACCACATTTGGGTGAACTAGAATTGTTCATGAGACATTTCATAGTGAGATTCTAAATTTTTTTGTGTTTTGATTCAAACAAATAGACACATGTTTTTAGAATTCATATATGTTAGTTGTATAATATGTGTTGATGGTGGTTATGATGCTAAAAATGGATTTGAGGTGTATTTGAAGTATTAGGAGAAACTTGGAAGTGTTTAGTATAGGTTTGAAGTAGAAAAATGCTCACTACCTGAGGAACGTTACAATTCTGACTCCTCAGCATCGTGACACAGAGCATCAGACCTGGGCGCGTCGCGATGCCCACTCTTCCGTGTCGCGATGCCGAGATGTTCAGCTCTTGGTGTTGCTCTCATACTTTTGGGCGTCGCAACGTCCAAGCTCCCGCGTCGTGACGCGCAGAATTGATATATACTGAAACTTTATTTTCTTCATTCTAGAGTTTCCAGACTCCGTTTGGGTCCCCGTTTTTTCCTAAGGACTCAAAATAAAATGTAGTTTTATATAAAATATTTTGAAATACACCCATGCTAGATATACATGGGTTAGACCCATTTTCACTGCTTGGGACACCGATCCGACCTTAGAGGTTCCACATCTGCCCTAACAGATATAACATTGGACATTTCTGTTAGAACACATCGTTTATTTTTATCATGTTGATCGGTGAAATCACACACGTAACGCAAGTGCACGTATCGCTCAAGTAGTATAAAAATATTGATCCCACAAGGACTTAATTTCTATTGTTTTTATTAATTATTGATTCTATTTATTTACAGGTATCTAATTAAAGGGAGAAGAAAATGATTGCTTGATTGGTTGGTTGAAAGTGGATTTGCTAAATAAATAAAAACACAAAAGAAAATACTAAAGAAAATAAACAAAAAACACAAACATCTAGGGTCATGATTCCACACAATATTATTCTAATGATGAATTGATTCTCTTATATTTGTATAATAAATCAGTTTGCTAACCTGGAACACGAAGATATGCAAAAGCCTCTTCCAATGGTCAGATGCAAACACCAAAAATAACCCAATTAATCATATTCCTATGTTAACCAAGTTACCCGAATTCATTAAGTTCAAGTTCTAATTGTGGCTACCCCCGCCCGACAGGTATATTCCTATCCTGTAAGGAAATCTACCTAAGAGACATTTACCCCAATGTGAGATCGTGAGCTATTGAATTTAAGGCTGAAACCTAAAATCTCTTTTCCAAGTTCATTTTAAGTTTACCACATCAATCTTATTGGTGATCAGGCAACAAGAAGCATTAAGCTTAAGATTCAATAAACCAACCAAAACATTAAACATAATATAATTAAATCAATTATTAAGCATGTGAATATTGTGCTTCATCACTTCCCTAGAATAAAATAAAATGTTGGGGTTAGGGGATCCACCTTTAATATTTCAAATGTAAAAATCTCACTTTATTATAATATATAAATTATCAGTGTTACCCAATTAAGTCAAACCATCCATAAAGGCGGTGTTATTATTTGTCCATAAACCAGCCATATAGGCAGTAATCATCTGTCACCTAAAAACCGACCATATAGGAGGTGTCACATTATGTCAAATAAATAAAACCAGCCATTAAGGCGGTATCAACTTTAATCCATATTATTAAATTACAATTTCCATATTATAAATTAAGTGAGATTAATCTACCTTATCATATTAAAGGTTTCACCCTTCCCCCAGCGGAAATTAACTACTAAGTATAAAAGAAAGTAAAAACACACAAATTCTTATTACTACTAAAAATAAAAATAAAAATACATTACAAAACTACTAAATAAAACACACAAGATACAATCATTAATTCGTATTCAAGAAACCAAGGAAATTATGAAATTTACAAATGAAATGGCTTGGTATTTATAGGTAAAATTTTACCTACACCAATTTCTCCACAAATTTCTCCACCAATTTCTACACCAAACATGACACCAAATACTCCACCAAACATGATGTTTGGTGGAAGTTTGACAATTTTCATTTTTTTTTTACTTTAATTTTTTTTTGTTTTGAAAATGACTTTAATAATTACACATAACACACTTTTGGATATTTTATCAATTTCGGTCATGCAAACGTCAGAATTCGAAATTATTATGAACGTCAAAGTTGTAAATATTTGAGTCTTCTTTAATATGGAACTTGAATAACCTCAATCCGATATCGGAGTAGAAATTTATGGCCAAAATATGAAAATTGCGCAAAGTTAAAATTTCCGAAATTGTACTTCGTTAGAACGACATTTCAAGTTTCCAACCTCCAAAATCCATATGTCAAGTCTAATTTTTGCCCTTATTTATTTCATATTTAATATTAAATGATTCCATTGAGTCCCGATTTTATTTTATCTGTAAAATGAATAAAAACACATCAAAAGGTTCATAAAACTCGGGAAACTATACAAAATATTTTGTCAAATGGGCGGTAAATAGTGATATATGTTTCGCTCATCACATGTACAATGCAACTTGAAATACATTTTCAAAATGGAACTGAAAGCATGGAAGAAATTTAAGTTATCGTTTATTATTGTTGATGAACACTAAAAAATGTACATTTATTAAAAAGAAAATTAATTATTTTACACTTGTAGTTTCATTAATCCTCTTATTTAGCACATTTATGAAATAATAATTAAATTTATGTTTTATATACTTTTATTGTGATTTTTATTTCTTATGTAGGTGAAATAATATATTTAGATGCATAACTAGAAAAATGGACGTGACATTTGGATTTAGGAGGCCAGAAAATTGAAATGGTGTTCTAACAATGTACAATTTCAGAAATTCTAACTTTGCGCAATATTCGTAATTTGGCCATAACTTTTTACTTTGATATCGGACTGAGGTAATTTTAGTTCTAGATGAATGAAGACTCAAATATCTACAACTTTTCTCTTTATAAGAATTTCTAGTTCTGAGGTTTGCAATGTCGAAATTGGCAAAGATGTCAATATGTGTTGCATGTAATCTTAATTATTATAAAATAAAATAAAATAATAAAAAAAGTAAAATATAAAAAAGGTAAAAGTTGAAATGTCACAATCCAGTGGATTATGACAAATGTTTTCAAAATTATAAAAAAAAAAAGTCAAAAAAAGAAAAAGAAAAAAATAAATTAGTAAAAGTTTGTTGTTTGTATTTGATTTGGAAAGTTGTAATTAATAATTGAGAGATGAGCACTTCTGCTATAAATAGAGGTGCTCACCTCTCATTTTCTTCATGCTTTCTTTCAAATTGCTCTTGTAGAATTTGAGAGAGAATGTCGTGTGTGTTTTATTTTTCTTAAGCTTTCTTTAAATTTCTTTTTCTTTCAGTGATAAAATTATGCATGTTTTTATTCAACTCATGAGTAGCTAATTTCATCCTACTGGGGTAAAGAGTGAAGCTCTTAATATGAGAATATAGATTAATATTATTTATATTATAATATATAAATTATAATATGAATAAGTAATTTAAATATGGATTAATTATTGACACACTTTCTTATCACTTTTATGGCTGGTTTTATTTATTTGGCATAATTGAGTACCTAACTGGACTTGTTATAGATAAATATAATCACACGCCTTTATGGCTAGTTTTATATGTTTTGGCATAATTAATTCATGAAGTAAATTAATTGGGTAATAATGATAATTTTTATATTATAGAAAGTAAGATTTCCTAATATTTGAAATATTAAGAGTGGATCTCTTATCCCCAGTATTTTTAATTTATTGTTACATCCCAATTTAAAAAATTGCACATCACTTAAATCAATTCACTTTCTTTTTACTCAAATTGTTATTTTATTTTATTAAATATATTCCTTGTGGATCGACCCTGAACTTACCGGGTTATTTTATTACTTTGACACTCTTATACTTGGGAGTAAAGAACCACTTTGTGAGTGTATGTACTCGTTCACATGTCGAGACATATAATCAAATGAAATTTTAATTTAACAGACATGACAATGATAATCATGTCGGAGTTGATACTTGAAGCACCAATTCGAAATAATGGATTGTACATTATATTTTATTATTTATTAATAAAATAAATGCATTTTCATTTCAACCATGTTAATGATAATTATGATGTAATAATGTATATAAGTTTGATATATAAATATGATGAGAATAACATCGACCTTAGAATAGTCATATAATAATACTGGACACTAGGTGGTCCGACATTGAGATAATATTACTATTATAAACTATTTTTGAAGTAAAAATTCATAGTTGTTGGTTTTGGAATACAGTCGAATTCCTATAACCTATAAGACTAGCATATGTCGTATATTGAAATTAGAGTTTCAATGTTCTAACCCAATTGACCATGAGCAAGGGAAGCTCATATAGACATATGAGTATTTGTTGGAGCGACTATTGAATGACTCACAGGCAATTCCTAATAGTTGGAAATGCACACCACCGTCAATAGGAATCTCCTCGAGTCATGTTGTATATGTGATCATTTGACTATAGGATAGCATTGATTTTATGTGTGATCATCCACACCTTGATGTCATGTATATCAGAGACCTTTCATGGTCTAAATGCTTGATGTTCGTTGGGTGTGGACCGATGCACTCGTTAATCAAGTGAGTATCAAGATAGGATCCGTCAGCCCGTTTGTGTACCATAAGGGGTTACGATATACATGTGAGTATGTCACGATTCTTAAGACTTTGGCCAAAGCCGATCACCTAGGGTTGATCACACACACACACATATATATATATATATCAAAAATAGTGTTCTGATTAGTTGTAAGGAATCGTGGACATGTTGACAATATGGGATGTGCTTCTTGGAAACTTGACAGTATATTCTATATTTCCTAAGCACAATTCAGATGGCCTACACTGAGGGATTGTTAAACATGAGTGATGACCTCGACTTTTATAGTTCAGAAAGGTCGTTCGTGTTCTTCGTGAATTCGAAGGTGGCCGAATTACGTACATATGCGCTAAACTTATATGACAAACTTGTCTAAACTTAGAGAGTCCCACAATATGAAGTGTACTTGTTGAACACTTGGGTAGCCGATAATGTTTGATAATAAATAATATTTAATATTATAATTATCAATCAAAGTAATTAAATATTATTGAATAACATTAATTATATACTTGATCTATTGGGATTAAATGGATTAATCCAAAATCACAAAAATATCTATATCATTTGAGGATATTTGGGTAATTATAAATATATAATAATATGTGTATTTGGATTGATTTAATTGGATTAAATCAAAGTGGTAGACAATGAACTAATCAAGTGGTTAAATTTTGTCTATTTAATTGGATTAAATCAAAGTGGTAGACAAAGTTCATTAGTTACACCTAATATGCATATTTGGACAAATTGTATAAACCCACCTATTGATTAGAACTTTTATTAATTAAAAAATATATAAGCTTGACTATAAAAGACAAGCTTGAATAAGTTTTTGATTAAGCAAGCATAAAGAAAAGCTTAAGAAAAATTAACCTAAAGAAAATATTTATGAGAGAAGCTTTGTAAGTTCTCTACTTTTCAACAATAAGAAGAAGATTAGATCATAGAATCAAGCTTGCTAGATAAGTTTGATCTTCTCTAAAGCTATATTTTTCATTAGTGAGTTGTTATCATTAGTGAAACATATAATGATGTATTATGTATTGGATACATGATAACATAGCTTGAAATTGAAATTTGGTTAATGAATTATGTATGGATGCTTTGTTAGCATAAATAAAATATGCTTTTGATTGGGTCAAATATGTTTATGTTGGAAATGGAACATAAAATTGGAGTTTGGAACTCTAGATAAAAGCTTGGAGCTATGGCTACCATTCTAGAATCACTTGATCATCTTTAAGTGACCTAGAATTATTTACGAGTCACTTCTTTATGGGATTCTAATTTGGTTTGTTTTTTATTCAAAGAAATACATATATGTATTTAGAATATATATGTATGTTTATTATATAACATGTGTTGATGTTAATTTTGATGTTAAAATTAAATTTTGGGTATTTGAAAGTATTTATGGAAGGTTGGAAGTATATTGGGTTAAAAACCCTATTTCCATTACCTTTCTATTTCCATAGAGTTGATGAAATGAAAAACTTCAAATGAAATTAAAAAAAAAAAAATTAATGTGATGCATACTCACGCAGCATGCAAAGACATATTGCATGTGCATGACGCGCGCGCATGCAGCTTGAGCGCAAATAGTTGCGCATGATGCGCGCAAGCGTGCCGATCCGATTTTCTCCCGTTTTGAGTTCCGGACTCCGATTCATCCCAAGTTTTTTCCTTTTCATTCGTAATGGAAATAGTATTATGTTAAATTATCTAAAAATATGCACATGCTCAATTACCATGGGTTAGACCCATTTCCGCTGCACAGGACACCGATCCGACCCTAGGGGTCCCACAACCACTCTAAGAGAACAGTATTAGAGCATGTTGACCGGCGTAATCACACGCATATAATGCAAGTGCACGTATCGTTCAAGTAGTATAAAAAGTATCGATCCCACGAGGATTTAAAACCTTTTGTTATCAATTTATGAAGTTAAATGTTTACAAGTATCTAATTGATTGATTGTTTGATTGGGTGGTGACTTTAAAATTAAAACAAGTAAATAAATTTCTTGAAAGTAGATTGAAGAAAATTCAAATTTATAAAAACTATCCAGGGTTGTGAACCCTTCCAATATCTTTTTAAAAGATGAAGTGGTTATTTTACATTTGTGTAATATATTGATTTATTAACCTGGAACACAAAATTATGTAAAAGTCTCTTCCGATGGTCAAATAAAAATACCCAGTATAACGCAATTAATCATATTCCTATTTATCCAAGTTATCTGAATTCATTAAAATTAAGTTCCAATTATGGCTACCCCCGCCCGACATGTATATTCTTATCCTGTAAGGAAATCTATTAAATGGTTATCTATCCTCAAGGAAGATCGTGAGCTATTAAGTCTAAGGTCTTTAACCTAAAATCTCTTTTCCAAGTTCATTTTAAGTTTACCAGTTCAATTTTATTAATGGCCAGTTAATAAAAAGCATTAGAATTAAGGCTCAATAAATAAACCTTTATATTACTCAAACTTTAATTTAACCCCTTATAACCCGGTGATATTGGATTCATCACAACCCCAGATAACTGGCTTAGTTACGACACATATTTACGGGTACTAAAAACTTAAAACGGTGATATTGGTTTTCATCACAACCCTTGATAACGTATTTAGTTACAACACATACCTAAGACTACTAAAGACATAAATAAATAAAACATTATAAAATAAAATTTGAAAACTAAAAAGGTAAAATTACAACAATGAAATAAAATGCTAGGGTTTGGGGATCCACTTTTATTATTTCAAATCTATAAATCTCTCTTATTATAATATATAAATTTGCGTAATATTACCAATCGACCATATAGGCGGTATCCTGATTAAGTCAGATTTTTAATTAATTCCAACCAACCATAAAGGCGGTATCCCATTAAGTCATGTTTTAAGATAATTTATATATTATAAATTAGAGAGATTAATCTAAACTATCATAATAAAAGCTTCATATTTTCACCCAGCAGAACGAAGTTACATACTCATGCTTTAAGTAAAACACACATAATTTTATTGCTAAAATAAAAATTAAATACAAAAACTGAAAATAAACAAACAAACAAGATACTCTCTTCTTAGTATTATAAGAAATTCCCTAGAAGAAAGTTTGAATTTTCCTTCTGAATTCAGCCTCAATTTATAGGCTCCAAATTCGCCATGCGTCGCGAAGTAAAATGCCAGCGTGTCGCGACGCTTGCTACAATACTGTACAAGTGTCGGCGGCTCAATAATTGTCTTGACGTCGCGACTCATTGAGAGTTGGCCTCCCGATGCGAGTTGAAATACTGATGTCATGATGATGCATGGGATGATGCTTGTCGGCAGCTATAGATTATTGGTTGTGCGTCGTGACGCAGAGGATGTTGCGCGCGCGCTGGACATAAAATTTCCAATTTTTCCCTTTTTGATTCGAATTTTGTCGTTTTAGTCCCGATTCGATTTCAGTGAGTTCCGAAACTTTATTTATCTGTAAAATAACACAAAACACATAAAAATATTCACAATATCCGAGAAACTATGCAAAATATTAAGTAAAAATGGCGATAAATATTGATATATTTTTCGCTTATCACACCCTCAAACCTAACATTTTGCTAGTCCTCGAGCAAAACAACAAAATAAAATACAATAAATACTTAAATTAATCTAAGCCATTTTCGTAAGGATCATGGTTGCATTTAGCGTATGTAACAAGCCTTTAAACCCATAGGTGTCCCTAGTGGATGAGTTGTAGTCTCGTGAGGGCTTACACCGATGATACCCACAAACGTCAATCAAATGTACATTCAAACACACAAAACAAGTTAGTGACTAAAACATTGAAATTCTTATCCAAGTTAATAGTTGTTTTCTTTCTTTCTAAATTACCAAATAAGTAAATTCTCTGATTATTTTTACCATTCTCGATATACACATTAGCAAGGTATTAATCAATTTATGTGCCCACAATATGAGTGTAGTTGAAAAGAGAGTAATATTTTTTTTCCTAAAGTTATACCAGATTCACATGTTTTTGGTAATGTATTATTTTTTAAATATAACATCTTCAATCCTTATAGTGAGCTTTGGGCGAGTGACTCCTAAACCAGTTGGCTTTAGGCACTAGGTGTTAAGACACCCCTACAGACTTAATTAATTACTCGGATTTCAGATGTCAAACGTTCTATCGTTTGATGCGAACAATCACTGCTTACTGAGGCAAGATGCCTGGTTACTAAGTTTAAACTTTATTATTATTAACTCAGGCTTTTACCGTTTGACGCTAACAATCATTGCTTACTGAGGCAAGACGTCCGATTACTAAGTAAAAACATGGTTAATTATTTATATACATAATTTTTTTTTAATTCCATTGCTTTCAGATGCTTCCTCCATAACTATAGCTATAGCCACCGATTACTACAAACTTTTCACTTACTACCCATGTCCATATGTTACAATGCATATTGATAATACCTGTCAAATGAGCATATGAAGATCCAATTTAGTCAGTATTATGGAGAATTCATGAATTTAAATAATTTAAAAGGAAATAAATAAAAATTAACTTGTTACGAATTAGGTTGAGATACATCTCAGGAGTGGAAATTCCTTACATAACTATCTCAAACACAATTCCACCTGGTTTGTCAAGTTTAAAACATAAAAAACACAATTTATTATTATTATTATTATTATTATTATTATTATTATTATTATTATTATATTATTATTATTATTATTATTATTTTTTTGACTAAACAAACACAAAGAAAAAATAAAAACAAGATATTAGTCAACTATTCCCCTCCCCCAAACCTATTTGAGACATTGTCCCCAATGTCTAAAAAGAAGAAGAAACTTTAGAATATGTACCTGGTTATCGTGGAATTGTACATTTAAAAAGTAAACTAAAGGTTAAGATCCAGATTTATCCGACGCTTCTTACCACGATCATTATCAGACCAGTTTATCTTGGAAATAATAGGATCAATTTATGGTTCAAAGGCTAAGAGTTGGTCAATTAAATCATTGGCTGTTCTGGCAGTGAAAAGTATATCTTTTACGGGTTTGGAAAGGAATCCATTTCTCCGGGCATCTTCAAGAAACACAAAAAGAAAGTCAAAAAATCCATCAATATTAAACAGTCCAATTGGTTTATGGTGTATGTTCAAGTTCGCCCAAGATAGCACTGTAAAAATTTCCTCCATCGTGCCCAAGCCACCTGACACGATGCATTCCTCTCTGTTTGATTTTCCGATAAGATTCGCCTCCGCCAAAGGTTTTGGGATGATTCCCAAAACATGACTACCTCATTCCTGTACAGCCCTTGAAACGTACCCCATTAGTCTAAGATTTCCACCGCCATATACTAAGTACATATTCCTCTAAGCTATGACTCTACCCAATTCTTGTGTTGCCTTAGCGAATTCTGGTTTAGAACCAGAACTAGTACCGCAAAACACACATATGTTAACAACTCATCTTCTTGAAGTTGCTTCCATTTTTTTTAATATTACTCTTTCAAATCTAGATGTGTTGAAGAGAGTAATGACGATGTGAATTTATAGATCCTGAAAAGGGGTGAGTAATAATAGCACTAGTACTTGCCAAATTATTAGCTGAATAGTAAAATAAATCGTGAAAGTCAAAAAGTCTGGATCTTGTCGGCGAAAATAAAAGAAAATAACAAAAAATCACAATTATTAGTTAAAGACAAAGAGATAATAATATGTACATGAGGTAACAACTTGAATGACATCTATGTGTCAGGGAAAAGCTTCCCATACAATTTTCTTATAAATTAGCAAACAGGGTCTTTTAAAGTCAGATTCCCGAGACTTCTTTGTTGTCTTTCTCTTCAAACTGTGTATGTAAATTGTGAATCGCGTGATACACATATCCACTGGGATGCGTCTCAAGAGTCAATGATATGTCATCTAAAGACTCTTACTCATGCCATCTGTAGACACTGTATTTTTACATAGAAGTCCGATGATGAGCCTCGTATGGAGGCACTACCCGATAAGTTGCGGAAGTCGGGGAAACAGACGTCGGAAGAGAAAATTCAAATAAAGTATATCCTCAGATTTAATTCGTTTGTTTGGTCTCGGGTTCGCTCGATGGATCTCCGTTTTAAATGTTAACTTCGGCCCAAAATCCCCGCAACCCACACGAAGCCACACGCCCAAGCCCACACACACACACAAGCCACACGCCCAAGCCCACAAAAATCCAATCCAAAATATTCAAATCACATTTAACACATGCCAAAATCTAAATAAATCACCTTCCAAATCAATATATTCCCCCACCAAAATACACAATATTATTTTTCCTTAAACAAATTAATTAATACAACCCATTTTATTGCATGATTTTGTTTCCCCTTGTTTTGAAATCTCATGCACATGAAACCCTAGCTCACCATTACAAAAGGAGAGATAACCCAAACCCTAATTCTTCTTCTCTCCTCACGCATACCGCCTCTCTCCCCTCTGGACGGACTCACACGGCATTCACGAGTTCACACTATCTCTCTCTTCCATCCCTCTCTATAAACAACAAATTTCGAACCCTATGATCTATTTCTCTCACTCTCTCACTCTCTCTCGCCTCTCTCTAACAAACAAATAAATAAACCTTAAATGTTCACGGAGACACACAAAGCAACAAGAAGCCACAAAAAGCCAAAGCCTGCCCCTCCATTGAACAAGTCACTCACACAACCAAAAAACCCCACTCGGCTCCCACTCACACATTCACGGCAAGTAAAAAACAAACCCTAAAAATAAAACACTGCTCTCTAACCTCCCTCGGCTCACCTTCTTCCCTCACAAAAACAAACACAACAAAAGCCCGAGACACACGCACACACCACCCACAAAACGGTACACACTTCACAAAGTAATACACACAAAAAACTACCCACAAACCTTGTCATAACAAAAAACCAGTCCGTGAACAACAAAGCAATAAGCCCTAACCAACGAACCCACACGCGTCTCTCTTTCACCATGTAGCCACGCATAAAACAACAAAAACTACAAACAAAAAACCCTAACAAGACTCTCTCGCGCCCTTCACCGTGAAACAAACGCCACCTCACAAAGCTCTTTCACCGTGAAACAACACCTCTCACACCACTCACTCACCGAACAAACCAGTAAACAAGAAATAGTCTCTAAACCGACGACAATAAAGTCCAAAACTGCTCCCAAAATAGTGATCAACAACCCAAAATAATCCCCTAAAACAGTGGCCGAATAACCCTCCAAACAGCCCCTAAACCAGTCTCAAAACCAGTCCCCAAAAAAGCCCATTAACCACCGAGAACCCTTAAATAGCGGCCAAAATAGCAGCCTGATCATTGAGAAAACAACAGTCCAAAATAGCGAAACAGTGAATAAAATATTGAACCAGTGAACCAGAAAAGTGACAGACCTTTAACCCTTCCAACGAAGACGTAACGAACTTCCGAGAAGCAACTTAAAAGGTAAGACCTGAGGGCACCCTTTGCTATTTATTTATCTTTTCAGTTAGTTATTGTTGGTTCATTCACATGCATCATTATGTTCCACGTCTATTTTCATTCATATTGGGTTGATGATTGCGTGCTATCTCTTACGGTATATCGGATGGAAACCCAGACGTAAATTCCGTAGCCGAATCCGAATGGACGGTAGTGCGGTCTGTACTTGGGATACAACTCCACGTACCGCTTGAGAAAGTTTCAAGCGAGTGTTTTGTTTTTTTATTTAATTTTGTGTTCATTCATTGTTTGTGTTTATTATTCCGCTATTTATTTTCTACGTATTGCTTTATTTACGCATTGTTAATCTAGTGCGCATGGGCTAATCACGTTGGATTAAAGGTCCTCTATTCGAGGGAAATTCCTGAAGGCTACCTTTACCATAGTTTGCCGCGCCCTTCTTCTATTGATTTCGCTATTCATCTTTTTTGGTTGTTATTTTTCATTTTTCATTTCGCATTCATGCCATGTTAATGCTTGAGTGTTGCCTCTCGTGGTATATCAGATAGAAACCTAGACATAAATTCTATAGCCGAATCCGAATGGACGGTAGTGGCGGTCTATACTTGGGATACAACTCCACGTACCGCTTGAGAAATATTCACGCATGTGTTTGTCATTTTAGTTACCACTTTGGTAATCTCGTTCGAACGCGTTCTCAAATGCTACTCTAACGCATCCATTTAGCTTTATCCCGTTCGAATGCATTTCCAAACGCTACTCGAACGCATGCATTATGTTTACCGTTCGAACGCGTTTCCGAACGCTACACGAATGTACATGCAGTGAATCGATTTCTCTTCCTCATATTTCATGCATGTGTGCTTCTTTGGTCATTTCTTTTGCATTACATACTTAATCATCTCACTTTATTATTGATGCTTTTTACCGTTATTATTTATTTATATTTTCACATTTTTTTTATTTGATATGTTTATGGAATTATGCGCTCGTTTTTATTTTATTTTATAGGTGTGCAAACTTGGGTGTTGATTAAATTATCTTGCATGTGTTTCATAAGACTTGGTTTGACTATTGCATAAATCCTTTCATTACAATTGACATAAGTAAGGGACCATTCCGAACCCAACGGTTTGAGGTCTTCCCTTGCGAGAGGTGAGTGCGGTCTTAAATCATTTCCCAGTTCACACTGGGTGGCGACTCCATTTATTCTCCGGTTTAGTCCCCCGCGGGCTATTCCGTACTCCCGACTGGGCCGCGAGCCCGGACAGCGTCGCCCACCTCTGTACCTATTCACACACCATCCCTAATGAATTTTATTTTATCTTCGCAGTTATCAGACACCATTCCTAAGGAACGACAACGAGTATTGCATGTACTGTTGGGATTTATGTCCTAAAGCTTCATGTATTTTGAAATGGAATTGATTATTGAAATAATAATAAATGCATTATTCATTTTATCAAAGTTGTTTGATTTATATCACATATTGTCCAATTGTCTTGTTTACCTTGATTACTATTGTACTTTCAGACTTAGTGTATGTTTGATGCACAAGACGATTTAAGTCTGAAGTTAGTAATCTAAATAGTCCATTGAGAGCAAACAAAGAGGGTACTTTGTCTGTGGTTTATCTATAGTTGCGGTCCATTCTATACTTGTATGACAACCTTGATCCGGGATCGTTCATGTAGTGACATGAGAATGGAGACACCTTGTATGATGAGATCATATAGGATTGGACTCAGATAAATACGAATTTCTGTTAATATCCGTTAACCAAAGAAATTCATTTTATCTAATAGATGATCATATATCGATTCGATCTTAATCCTGAGTGTACTACGAACTCCTGCATGACAGGCTATGTCCTTTGATTTACTATGGTGAGGTTGGTGTTGCATTCCCGGCCAATAACTACGTATTTTGGGGATATGGTTTGGTGTGTAGCTGGGAACGTTTTACACAGATATGGAATTCACTCCATCTTACGAGAAACAAAAGAGTATCTCTTTTAAGAGTTGATTCGGGACTTGAACAATTTGAGCGCTCAACTTTTCTATTATGAATAGAAAGTTTTATATTCATAATTGATATGAATTAATTGTTCATTATAGAATCAATGGTGCTTAAAAGACAAAATATTTAGAGGGGTTTAGCGGAATTTTGACCTGGCTCTATTTATGAGATATTCGTGAAGGGTTATATCCATATGTAATGACTATATCGATGGACACCGAAGTTGTTCGGTTTTATTTTATCCATCTACGGTAATGAGAGTTCAACTTCAAGTTTTTAGTGGAATAACGCGGAGTTAATAATTCGTAATATTTGATTAAAGAGTTTAATTAATATTTCAGAATTATTGGAGCTCGGAACCGTAGGTCAATTTGGTCCCCATACTAGCTCGATTAACTGTAGCAAACCTAATATAATTAGATTGTCTAATAATATGCTCACATTATATTTATATATTATTAATGAGATTAATAATATTTATTGTCACAAATGAAAACTATGTTAAATTAGTTTAACTTAATGTTTTCTAGAATTCTTTGATTATGAGATAATCAAGTTAGTAATAATTATGAGATAATTACTTCAACATAATTGAAGGTAATTTAATCATTATTGAGATGGTGATTTTTATTTACCATGGAGACAAATCCATATGGCTTGCCATGCTCTCCAATTTATTATGTCCATTAGGCGGCTTGTATACACCTAATAGTTTTGTCATTAGCTAATCCATTTTTATGCTTTGGTATGGCCTCCACATTTATGTGTTTGCCATTTAAAGAAATCATTGGATGCTTAATGACAAAGTCCTTGTCTTTAACTTATCATTTCTTATGCTTTGGTATGGCATTCATATTTTTGTGTTAGCCATTGCAAGAAAGCATTAGATGCTTAATGACAAGGTTAGTTGGCTTGTGTAAAAGAATATAATCTCTACCATTTCTCTCACTTCTAAGGTTAACATTTTGCATTCATTCACACAAGTGCAATTGAGAGAAAAAAGAGAGAGTTCAAGCATTCATAAGTGTTATGAGAGTGTTTGAAATTCCAAAAGCCAAACACCATTGTGACATCTTAATACTCTAAATAGTTTAGAGGTTTGATCTTTATGAGTCAAGCCCATACTTCGGTTTATTGGTTGCGAGTCATATTTCGGAAGATCAAGTGGTTGATCCAAGCGTTGGACACCAAAAGGATTGATTTCGGCTACTACAACAAAGGGAGAAGGCAAAGAAAATTTTAAAGATCCATACCGGAGCCGGTGCCACCACAAGCAACTTCCACCGCGCTAAGGAAATTTGTTTCCTACATGTACATCGTGCACATTTATAGCAAACACCTAATCGTTTAGCTCTTCTTTTCTTAGCATAGGTGTTTTTTCCTAAACCAGGCAGAAATGAAATAAAAGAGTCAGACGACTCACCTGCCAATCAGACTCATACTTCAATTATCCAACGAATTTCACTAGGAATACCTTTGATCATTAGAAGTCTCATCCTTTCAATGCGTGCTTTGTAACTTTCATCAGAGAATTTTGAGGTAGAGAAGGAAAATGCTTGTGAAGTTTTGTGAGAACATCTCCCATCATGTCCGTGACTTTTCCTACAAAAATTAAACACACCAAAATAAAACACACCAAATCTCAATATATACACAAATTGCATGGGTTGCCTCCCTGCTAGCGCTAAGTTTAACGTCGTCAGCTAGACATGACTGCCCGAATGTTAGGCTGGATCTGCCAGTGTGAGACTCTCTTTTTGTCGCTCAAATGATTATTCCCAATAGTACTTGACACGTTGGCTATTGACCCTGAATGTGTTGTTGGAGTTGGGGTTATGTATCTCAACTACTCTGTATGGTAACACATGGGTAATCACAAATGGACCTGACCACCTTGATTTCAGCTTGTCTGGGAAAAGTTTCAATCGTGAGTTGTATAACAACACATGTTGCCCTAGTTCCAGTTGTCTGCGCACTATTTTCTGATCATGCCACTTCTTGGTCTTTTCTTTGTACTATTTGGCATTCTTATAAGCATGAAGGTGAAATTCCTCCAATTCGTTCAGTTGGTGGAGCCGTTTCTCTCCTGCTACTTGTAGATCAAAATTTAGCTTCTTTAGTGCCCAATACGCTTTATGTTCCAGCTCCACAAGAAGATGGCATGCTTTCCCAAAAACCATTCGATATGGGGACATTCCAATGGGTGTCTTGTAAGTTTTCTGGTAGACCCATAATGCGTCATCCAATTTTATAAACCAGTCCCTCCTTGTCGACCCAACAGTTCTCTCCGAAATTCTTTTGATTTCTCTGTTGGAAACTTCAACCTGACCACTTGACTGCGGAAGGTAAGCAGTGACAACTTTGTGAGTAACTTTGTATTTGGATAGGAGTGTATCGAAGTAACTGTTGCAGAAGTGTGTGCCCCCATCACTGATGATCGTTTGAGGTGTTCCGAAGTGAGTGAAAATATTCTTTTTGAGGAATTTTAACACCACTTTGGAGTCATTTGATGGCAGTGTTGTTGCTTCAACCCATTTAGAGACGTAATCTACTGCAACTATAATTTACATGTTTTCGTATGATAGAACAAAGGGTCCCATAAAGTCAATCCCCCATACATAAAATATCTCCACTTCGAGAATGCTTTAAAGAGGTCCTTCATTTCTCCTCAAAAAATTTCCTGTTCTCTAGCACCTGTCACATTAAGGAACGAATAAGTGAGTATCTTTAAATAGGGTAGGCCTGAACAAACCTGATTGTAGGACTTTGGCTGCAGTTTTATCTCCGCTGAAGTGTCCGCCGTATGGTGATGAATGAAAATATTGCATGACATTATTGACCTCCTCATGTGGTATACAACACCACAATAACTGATTAGCACAACGTTTGAATAGGTACGGTTCATCCCAGATATAATACTTGACTTCTTTGAAAAAATTCTTTTGTTGTTGATGTGTCTATTCCAAAAGCCATTTCCCCGATACTATGTAGTTTATATAGTCAGCATACCATAGGACTTCCTACTGCTAGATGGAAAACAAATGTTCATCTGGAAAAGTTTCTTTGATTGTAAGTTCATTGCCAGTTGTTCCCCCATTTTCAAGCCTTGACAAGTGATATGCCACTTGATTTTACGTCCCTTTCCTGTCTCAGATCTCCATGTCAGATTCTTGCAGTAGAAGCACCCAACGAATCAATCTGGGCTTGGCATCTTTCTTCGCTATCAGGTATTTGATTGTTGAATGATCTGTGTAGACCACCACTTTGGGACCCAGCAAATAGGAGCCAGATTTATAAAAAGTAAACACAACTGCAAGCAACTTCTTTTCAGTTGTTTTGTAGTTGAGTTGTGCTTCATTCAAAGTTTTTTTGGGGTAGTAAATGGTGTGAAAATTATTTGCCTTACGTTGTCCCAAAACTGCACCTACAACAAAATCACTAGCATCGCACATCACTTCAAAAGGAAGCGTCCAGTCTGGTGCTACTATGATGTGGGTAGAGATCAGCTTCTGTTTTAAGATCTCAAAAGTATGGTGGCATTCTTTGGTGAAGTTGAAAGGCACGTCTTTCTCCAGCAGATTGCACAAAGGTTTAGCAATCTTGGAGAAGTCTTTGATAAATCTCCAGTAAAATCCTACATGCTCGAGAAAACTTCGACGGATGATGGTGGAGGTAGTTTTTCTATCATCTTGATCTTTGCTTTGTCTACCTCTATTCCCTTTTGTGAGATCCGATGTCCCAGGACAATGCCTTGCTGCACCATGAAATGGCATTTCTCCCAGTTGAGTACCAGGTTGGTATCTTCACATCTTTGTAACATTTTTTCCAGATTTTACAAGCAGTGGTCGAACAAGTCTCCAAATACCGAGAATTCATCCATGAAGACTTCCATGATTTGTTCTATCATGTCTAAAAAGATGGCCATCATGCAACGTTGAAATATGGTAGGAGCATTACAGAGTCCAAATGACATCCTACGGAATGCAAAAGTACCATACGGGCA
Organism: Zanthoxylum bungeanum; assembly: GCA_019454045.1. Taxonomy (NCBI): domain Eukaryota; kingdom Viridiplantae; phylum Streptophyta; class Magnoliopsida; order Sapindales; family Rutaceae; genus Zanthoxylum; species Zanthoxylum bungeanum. Next base: position 34,936 of record SKCR01052771.1, read on the forward strand.
TGTGAAAGTGGGTTTCTCCTGATCTTCTGGGGCGATGGAAATCTGATTGTATCCTGAATATCCATCCATAAAACACTAGAATTCATGTCCCGCCAATCTATCTAGCATCTGGTCAATGAATGGTAGTGGGAAATGATCCTTCCGTGTTGCTTTGTTCACCTTCTTGTAGTCCATGCATACTCTTCATCTAGTCATTGTCTTTATTGGAATCAGCTCATTCTTTTCATTTGTGATTACAGTCATCCTCCTCCTTTCTTGGGTACACATTGCATAGGACTCACCCAAGAGCTGTCAAAGATGAGGTAGATGATACATGCATCCAACCATTTGATGATTTCTTTCTTTACTACTTCTTTCATGACTAGATTCAATCTCCATTGATGCTCCATTGTAGCTTTGTATTCATCGTTCATCAGGATTTTGTGCATACAAAATGATAGACTGATGCCTCAAATGTCTTCTATAGTCCAGCCAATATCTCTTTTATGCTCGCGTAGTACTATCAATAACTTATCTTAATTCACCCATGTTAGCGATGAAGAAATAATCACAGGTAAATCATAAGAGTTTTCCAAGTATGCATACCTAAGATGGTTTGGAAGTGGCTTTAGTTCTAGCTGCGGTGGTTCTTCAATCGAGGGCTTGATTCGCTCCTTTCTCGGTAGTTCCAAGTTTTCCACCTGTGGTGTCGATCTGAATCGAGAGGCTCCATCAAGATAGTTGATTCATTCTAGAATCTCATCATCTAATTCCATGTCAGTCATGTTGGTGATGCATGCTTCAAGTTTGTCAGTGGAAAGTTGCATTGCATCTGTGTTCTGGATGATACTATCTATTACATCAAGTCTGAAACATTCCTCCTCATTTTCGTCATTCAAGAATTTTATGGCTTTGAAAACATTGAATGTTACTTCTTGGTCCTGCACCCTCATGGTTAGTTCACCTTTTTGTACATCAATGATGGTTCGACCTGTAGCCAAGAATGGTCTCCCGAGGATGATGGGTACGTCTTTGTCTTCCTCCATGTCAAGGACAATGAAATCTGCTGGGAAAATGAATTTGTCGACTTTGACAAGCACATCTTCAACTACACCTCTCGGAAATGTGAGTGATCTATCAGCAAGTTACAGAGTGACTGAGGTGGGCTTTGCTTCTCCAAGCTGCAGTTTCCTATAAATAGACAAAGGCATCAAGTTAATACTAGCACCTAAATCACACAAAGCCTTACCGAAGTAATATTCTCTTATGGTGCAAGGGATGGTGAAACTGCCAGGATCCTTCAACTTTGGGGGAAACTTCATTTGACTGATGGCGTTACATTCTCCTGTTTGTACTACTGTCTCGTAATCTCCCAATCTTCACTTTCGTGATAGAATATCTTTCATAAATTTGACATAGCTGGGCATTTGTTCCAACGCTTCTACAAATGGAATGTTGATATGCACATTTTTGAAGATCTCCAGGAATCGAGCAAATTGTTTGTCCAATTTGTGTTTCTGGAGACGCTGTGGAAAAGGTGGAGATGGAGTAAATCTTTCTCGATCATTTTCTTTTGCCTCTTTTTCTCCATCTGTGGATCTGCTTCACTGCTTTCTTTTGGAATTTCCTCAGTAGATACCTTGATTCTAACATCTTTATTGATTTCAGTGCCACTTTTCAAGTGATGGCTTGGCATTGCTCCTTCCATCTGTTCCTTGGATTTGGTTCTGTGTTGCTAGGAAGGGTACCTTGCGGTCTGTAACTCTGAGCATTAGCCAGTTGTCCCAATTGATTTTCCAGTGCCTTTATAGAAGCTAATTGGTTTTGAAACATAGCATCATATAATGCTGCTTGATTTTGAACCATTGCTGCTAAAGCGTCGTATTTTGCTTCTTGCTTTTTCATATGGGCCAGCACTTCTGCTATTCCTGGTTCTTTTTCATACTCTCGGCCTTTATTCTTCTGTTGGAATCTGGGTGGTGGATTGTTCTTTTGCCCTGAAGTGTTACTCCATGCGAAATTGGGATGATTCCTCCAACCTGGGTTGTAGGTATTGGAATATGGATTGTTTCCATGTCTGTTGAAATTGCTGACATAGTTCACAGTCTCATCATGTTGGTTGTAAGTTTCTACCTCTGGTGCTCCTCCATATGGTGAACTTGTGGATCCAGCATTACACTACATGCTAAGAATTTCTAGATATTTGCATATCTGATCCAGCTTGGCATTCAATGCTGTGTTGGCTCCTACTTCATGGATTCCTGCTATTGGTTGGATCATACTCCTTTCTGTTGGCCACACAGAATTGTTGTTGGTCATTTCTTTTATTAAGTCCCAGGTCTGATCTTCTCATTTTGCCATTAATGTTCCTCTAGCAGCAGCATCTATTGTGGTTCTCATTAGTCCAGAAAGTACATTGTAGAAGGTTTGGACTTGTAGCCATTTTACAATCTCAGGGTGAGAACATTTTCAGAGCAATTTTTTGTATCTTTCACATGCTTCACAAAGGGATTCTGAGTCATATTGCACAAAGGATGTGATGTCATTTCTCAATTTTGCTATTCTGACTGGGGGAAAATATTTTGCAAGGAATTTGGTGGCAAGAGTGTTCCAAGTTGTGATGGAACCTGTTGGTAATGAATGGAGCCAAGCCTTAGCTTTGTCTTTCAAAGAATATGGGAACACACGCAGATGCATTGCTTCTTCTGCCGCTCGGTTGTAATTAAATGTGCCACAAACTTCCAGGAAGTTGCTGATGTGGGCATTAGGATCTTCAGTTGCACTTCCCCCAAACTGAATTAATTGTTGTATCATCTGAATGCATGTTTTGATGTCACATGCATTTGCAGGTAAGAAAGGAAGTATGATGCATAATATGAAGCCGCCAACCACCAAAATTGTTCTGTCTCGAATGGGAATTGGTGGTGCAACTTCCAAAGGTTCAGGTTCTTGATTGTTCATGTTGATCGGTGCTTCTTGATCTTCTCGCCTTTCCCTTCTCAACTATCAATTGTTCTTTAAATTTCTGGGTCAAGCGGACGGATTTTAAAGTTTCTGCTTCTTCTCATGTGGTGCCTAAGAGCCTGAAACACAAGAAAACAAAAATAATAAGTAAAAATAAATTAGACACAAGTAAAAATATTTAACCCCAAAATTAATAGTAAAAGATAAATAAGTCCCCGACAACGGCGCCAAAAACTTGATCGGTGGTAAACACACATAATGTAAGAGCACGTATCGCTCAAGTAGTATAAAATGTATCAATCCCAAGAGGACTTAATACCTATGCTATCAATTTACGAAGCTAAATATCTACGAGTATCTAATTGATTTGACTGTTGATTGGAAGGTGATTTTTATCTAAAATAAATAAATAAAACAGAACAAATGTAGATTTTAAGTTTTAAACAATGATATGAAAATATCCAGGGTTGTGAATCCTACCAATATCTTTCTAAAGATGAGTTGATTATTTTACACTTGTGTAATGTACTAGTTTATTAACCTGGAACACGAAAATATGCAAAAGCCTATTCCGATGGTCAGATGCAAACACCCAAAGTAACCCAATTAACTATATTCTTATGTTAATTAAGAAACTCCGAATTTATTAAGTTTAAGTTTCAATTATGGCTACCCACACCCGACAGGTATATTCTTATCCTGGAAGGAAATCTCTAAGTTGAATGTGTGATCTTGAGCTATTGAATTTACGGCTAAACCTAAAATCTCATTTCCAAGTTCATTTTAAGTTTACCAAATCAATCTTATTAGTGGCAACTAATAAGAAGCATTAAGAACTAGACTCAATAAATAAACCTATACACCACACAAGACATAAGAAAAGTCAACTTATTAAATCATTGATATTGGTTTTCATTACAACCCTAGATAATGTATTTAGTTACAATACATACCTATGACTACTAAAGACATAAATAAATAAAACATTATAAAACAAATTTGAAAACTAAAAAGGTAAAATTATAATAATGAAATAAAATACTGGGGTTTGGGGATCCACTTTTATTATTTCAAATCTAGAAATCTCTCTTATTATAATATATATAAATTTGCATTATATTATCAACTGACCATATAGGCGGTATCCTGATTAAGTCAGATTTTTAATTAATTCCAACCGACCATAAAGGTGGTATCCCATTAAGTCAGGTTTTAAGATAATTTATATATTATAAATAAGGGAGATTAGTCTAAACTATCATAATAAAAGCTTCACATTTTCACCCCAGCAGAAAGAAGTTACCTAATCATGCTTTAAGTAAAACACACACAATTTTATTGCTAAAATAAAAATTAAATACAAGAAAGCTGAAAAATAAACAAACAAGATACTCTCTTCTTAGTATTCTAAGAAATTCCCCAGAAGAAAGTGTGAATTATCCTTCTAAATTCAGCCTCAATTTATATGCTCCAAAATCACCACGCGTCGTGACGCAAAACGCCTATGTGTCGCGACGCGTGCTGAAGTATTGTACATGTGTCAGCAGCTCAATAATTGTTTTGGCGTCGCGACTCGTTGAGAGTTGATCACGACGCGAGTTGAAATGCTGACGCCATGATGATGCATGGGATGGAGCGTGTCGGCAGTTGGATTATTCGTTGCGTCGCGACGTAGAGGATGTTGCGCGTCGTGACGCGTGGACAGGAAATTTCCAATTTTACCCTTGTTTATCTGAATTTTGCCATTTTAGTCCCAATTCGATTCGGGTGAGTTCCAAAACTTTATTTATCTGTAAAATAACACAAAACACATAAAAAATATTCACAATATCCGAGAAACTATACAAAATATTAAGTAAAAAGGGCGGTAAATATTGATATATTTTTCGCTTATCAACGCGCATGCAGCTTGCGTGCAATAATTGTTCGCGATGCGTTTATGCGTGCTGAATCCAATTTTCTCCTGTTTTAAATTTCCGAACTCCGATCTCTCCCCGAATTTTCCTTATACACTCATCATGGAATATAGTATTCCATTAAATTATTTAAAAATACACACATGCTCAATTACCATAGGTTATATCCATTTCCATTGCGCAGAGTATCGATCTGACCCTATGAGTCCCACAACCACCCCAACAAATCAAATATTTATAATTATTGCATGTCTCATCTGCAAACCATCCATATTCTTCTTCACCCAATATTACGTAGTAGAATGATGAAACAAAATTCATTGGTCGGCTGACATTAATCACACATGCCATCCACTTTTTAACTCTATTAATAATTTTGGGTCATTAATGCCTCTCATTGGGTCCACGTCAACTTCTATGCTATCATCAGAAACTAAATTCCCATTAGAATAAATCTAGGATTCTTAATTTTCGATACAACTGATAAGTGCGGTTTATACCCACTTATTCATGCATTCTTAGCTTACTATTTTGTTAGGTTCCATGTCATTTAATATATTTATATGTTATTTTATATTTTATTGATAGGAAGCATTGGAAACCCAGACAGACTCCAGACATAAAATCCCGAGAGTTGGGCGTTGCGATGCCATTTCCGATGCCGCGATGTTGCGGAAGACGTCCACAAACATTAGTATCATTATTCTACAAGCACAATGACTCCAAGACTTCCCTATAAATATAGAAGCTCGTCCAAAACCCTAGAGAGGAGACTAATAAACAACAAAGAGTTCTAAACACTTATTTTAGAGAGATCCAATGAGAAGATTGAATAGCGACAAAATGAGATGAAGACGGTGACATCCGAAGATGAAGAGATTCGATTCGGGTTTTATCTTATAGTTTCTTTCTTTAAACTCTAATTATGTCTAACATGTTCTTGACATTATTTTCATTGTTATTATCTTTAGTCATGAACTAACTCTATTATTCTAGAGGATGATATAGTCTATGCTTGAACCTATGTATTATTTTCCAATTTAATTGTTATAAAGTTTTGATTCAATTTGTTTACATTCTCTTGTGTTTAATGTTTCTAGTTTGTTGGCCACAAATTAAGATGATGCATGTTTAGAATCTATCACTCAGAAGATGGGATTTTGAATAGGATCTAGAGAATATAAACTATGAGTGTAATAGAGTTTGGAAGAACCTATAATCCATTTGAAGTCGTTAACAAGAATCACAAAGTGTAGTGCATTGTTAATTACTAGATTTTTATAGGGATATCGAAGTCGGTAATTGATAATATTTCCACTCGGCACTCTTAAGAGGTAGTTAGAATAATTTGGGGCTCTTGTTTATAAACAATGCAACTAAATAAGAATTGATTGTCATGACAAATACATATGGGATAGTTAGGTGAAATCAGACTCTAGAATCTATCTCATCTTTGTCTATCTTCATTAAACATTTAGATTTCATTCTTATTTAGTTTTTTAGTTTTAATTAGCTTATTTTAAATTATTTTCTAAATAAAATTAAGTTTATCAATTATAATACTTAGTGAGAATTTGATTACAATTTATGTGGGTTCGACACTCTACTTATCTTTTACTAAAACTTGACACCGTATACTTACGGTACAATACTCTCGCAACAACAACAAATGGACTACTAACAACTGTGAACTTCTTTAACTGCCTCCCAAACTACTACGACTTTTGGTCGATTTATTAGAATACGTACGCCTTCTAAACATGCCATTGGACTTATTTTTGGTATTTTTTTCAATCCTTATTTTTGGTGTTTCTTCAGGCAAGATTTTTGGTGTTTCTTCGGGCCTAATTTTTGGTGTTTCTTCAAGCCTAATTTTTGGTGTTTCTTTAGGCATATTTTTCTAGTGTTGTTTCTTGGGCCCATAATTGGTGTTATCTACGCATGATCCTACATAAATTCACAGATCATGTCAGCAAATAATCACATAATATGCAAGTAAACAACCATTTAGTGTTTTTACCTCATATGATGGCCCAAAATAAGAATGTTTTAAATGACAGATTATATGTATTTATAAAAGTTATGGCACTTTCCTTGAAACGTTTTTGCTCAACCATCTCTGCTTCCTTTTTATCCAGCATAGTTTGCCTAAAATCCTCCTCTTGTTTTGATATTTCATTAACAGATGAGCAAATGAAAGATATTTCAAGATCAATATTATACAATCTCCTCATAATGTAATACATACGTCATTTTGTCTGCAGTTGCAGATGAAAAAAGTTAACTATTATAGTTAATATATAATCACATCTAACTTATATTTTTTTTTATTTCCTTCAATATTACTGTTGGGAAGCAGCTGTGAGTGCACAGCGGAAAATCAAGATGAAATTACGATGCCGCTATCCCTTTGCCCAAGACCCATTTGTTTTGATTATTCTACAAGCCTATGCATGTTACTATATATATTCTAAGCATAAAAACTCATAAAACATGCAAAGATAATAAACCTTAACATGCTAACTATCATAAGAACTCATCCAGTCCTCCCTCCAATCTATAAGCTTTTCTCGAACTCAGTAAGCTCTTCCACATTCCAAAGAGCCACCCAAGTGTGTGGCCTCCAAAGATGCACACACCAAAGCCAAAACTCAACGGCAAGACTACGCCTTGAGTGCACATGTATTTTGCCCTTGGTGCTAGCCTAGGTAAATACCTCAAAACTTTTAACTCGAGGTTCCTCTAGTCAATTAGACTTAAGGATCCTCAAAATCAGTGGCTTACTCTTAAAATTTAGAGTTGCTCACTTATATAAACCCAAGATATGAAAGGTTTGGTGCAAAAATTGTAAGGAATTCATTGGTTTATATGGGTGCTCCAAGAAAACAAAATTAATTAAGAATCTGATGTGGAATAAATGCTAATTTAATCTTAGCCATTGGATCTTAATTTAGTGGTTTATGAGATTATAAAACCCTAATAAGAGTTTGGGCCGAATTGGAATTCAAAACAAATAAAAAAAATTACTATTCACATTACTATTCATGTTTATTTATTTATTTATTCCAATTCCCAAAGTGCCCCTATCGTCATTCACCAATCCCTAAGCCACTATGGAACCTCATAAATGATTTGTTCAATAATTAAACACACATTGAACCATTTATGAACAATTCCTACAACAATCATATGCTGTGTTAAATTTGTATTGTGCACTGTTAACCATTGATTTCGACTTTGTTGTGTGTGACCTTTTGGGTTCCCCTCAAGTTGGACATGAAATGAATCGTGATAATTTAATCGAACATAAATTATCCTCCGATCAGATGGTCTTTCGATTTCAATGACCAAGGTTGACATATAGCAACATGCAAGGCCCCCAAATGAGAAGGAAAGATATATATACCCATTCTGTAGCGTGTTATATATGATACGGTCTATCACCTCACTGTATCCCCACCGTTGACCTAGGGTATGGAAAGTGTCTACCCATATAGTCAAAGGTATGATGTTGATAGTGTCATGAATCGTGTTAACCCAAGAATCTCTCATGATTCTTCCGCTGCGGCCACAGTCTCAAGCACTGATCACACATATCATCCCCCGAACTGGAATATTATTCTTACAAGAAAATATTATCCGAGAGAGTGGCGATTCTCTGTTGTATCTTTACAAACTTCATGTGTTTCAATAAATGACCCAATCATACCCTTATGATCGGATATTTTGAACCGGGGAAGGAGAATGTCAAAGTTATTTGATCCACACATAAGATTGTAAAGACCTCAAGTTTAAGAACTAGTCATACAATCGATACATAAAAGTTCTCACAGACACATGGGATAAACACTCCATGTGAAAAATTTTGGCGGTAAGTTCGATGGACACGAGCAACTCATGCATCCATGTGATACACCAAGTGGACGGATCTCCACTAGTAGCCTATGAGATCGGCTACCCCACTTAAGGGTGGATCATATCATCATGCTAGTCTCTCCGCTTTGTGAACGCCCAGATTATTCATAAAACTATGACTAGGAACGTTTAAGAGTAATGATTCTCATAAGGCATGGAAGCCATCATCTTATTACTCCAAGGGCTTTATTACAATGTTTGATGATTATATAATCGATGTAAGACATGTATAATAAAGATTGTCATTTTATTAATTAATGAAAATATACAAATACATGTACATAAAGCCCATCCACAAGTTGGGTATAGGGCATATCCCTAACAATCTCCCACTTGCACTATAGCCAACTATTATGAATCTGGACATCATACTCTTGGGTGTGCCTATCATGCTTTTGTTAAGTCAGCCCTTTAGTCAGACAAATCTGCAAGATTATCTTCTGTGGGTATTTTCTCTATAATAACTTCTTTTCTCTCAACAATCTCCCTAATGAGATGAAATCGCCTGAGTACATGCTTGGATTTCTGATGGGACCTTGGTTCCTTTGATTGAGCAATGGCGCCCGTGTTGTCACAGTACATCGTGACGCCATTCTTTATCGTGTGAAGCACTTCCAGCTCCGTGATGAACTTCTTTATCCAGAATGTTTCTTTAGCTGCCTCAGATGCTGCAATATACTCGGCTTCAGTGGTGGAGTCCGCTGTAGTTGACTGCTTTGAGCTTTTCCAACTGACAGCTCCGCCATTCAAAGTAAACAGATATCCTGTTTGCGATCTGTTGTCATCACTATCGGTCTAAAAGCTCGCATCACAGTAACCAATGACTTTCATCTCAGAACAATCTCCGTATGTCAAGAAAACATCCTTAGTTCTTCTCAGATACTTGAGGATTGTTTTGACATCTGCCCAGTGTTGCTCACCAGGATTTGTTTGATACCTGCTCTTTATGCTAAGAGCATAAGAGACATCAGGTCTTGTACATAACATGGCGTACATGATCGATCCTATTTCTGAAGCATAAGGGATCCTACTCATACGCTCTCTATCTGAAGGAGTATGTGGACATTGCTCCTTAGATAATTTGATTCCATGACAAGTAGGTAAATTACCTCTTTTTGAATCTTCCATTTTGAATCTTTTCAAAACTTTATCTATGTATGTAGATTGAGAAAGTCCTAACAACCTCTTAGATCTATTATGGTAGATCTTAATTGCGAGGATGTAGGCTGCTTCTCCCAAATCTTTCATGGACAAATTCTGAGATAACCATTGCTTGGTGGCTTGCATCATGGGAATTTCATTCCCGATGATTAATATGTCATCGACATATAATATAAGAAACACAACAACACTCCCACTACTTTTCCTGTAAACACAAGGCTCGTCTACATTTTTGATGAAGTCAAATTCTTTGATTGTCTCATCAAATCGTATATTCCAACTTCTGGAGGCTTGCTTGAGTCCATAAATGGATCGTTTAAGCTTGCATACTTTTTATAATTATCCTTAGATGCAAACCCCTCAGGTTGTGTCATATAGACTTCCTCTACGAGGTTCCCATTAAGGAAAGCTGTTTTGATATCCATCATGCCAAATCTCATAATCAAAGTGTGCAGCTAGTGCCAATAAAATTCGAATGGACTTTATCATTGCAACAGGCGAGAAGGTTTCGTCATAGTCAATTCCTTGGATTTGTCTATAACTTTTCGCCACCAACCTAGCCTTATAGGTTTGGATGTTGCCTTCTACATCAGTTTTACGCTTGTAAATCCACTTGCAGTCTATGGGTTTTATCCCTTCAGGTGCATCCACCAAGTCCCAGACTTGATTATGATACATAGAGTCTATTTCAGATTTCATGGCCTCAAGCCACTTGACTGAATCAATGTCACGTATTGATTCGTCATAACTGGTGGGATCATCATTATCAATGACCTGATCATGTTCCTCATCAATATGGACACCATATCTTTCAGGCTCATATCTTTCCCTACCAGATCTTCTAAGTTCATAACCTTGTGGTTGTTCCGTCGCTGCCCTTTTGAGGGGCCTGGGGTTTAGTTCTATGTTAGTTTTTTCTTCTCGTACCTCATCGAGGTCAAGTTTACTCCCACTATATTTCTTGAGAAGGAATTCATTCTCTAGATATTTAGCATTTCGTGAGACAAATGTTCTTTGTTCATTTGGGACGTAGAACACGTATGCTCTTGAGTTCAAGGCATATCCAACAAACTTACATTTAATTGCCCTATCATCCAATTTGTTAGTTTGTGTGAGCTTAACATATGTGTCACATCCCCAAACTCTTAGATAACTAAGACTATGACGTTTCCCAGACCATAACTCATATGGTGTTTGACTAACAGTCTTGGAAGGAACTTGGTTTAGTAGTAGTATTGCAGTTTCTAAAGCAAGAACCCAAAATGAAAGAGGTAGATCCGTGTCTGGCATCATTGATCGGACCATATCTAATAATGTCTGATTTCTCCTTTCGGAGACCCCATTATGCTGTGGAGTTCCCGGAGGTGTCCACTGGGAAACAATGTCATTTTCTCTCAAGTAATCTTGAAATTCGTTGCTTAAGTATTCACCACCTCGGTCAGACCTTAGTGACTTAATACTTTTATTAAGCTGGTTTTCTACTTCAGCTTTGAAGTCTTTGAATTTCTCAAAGGCTTCAGATTTGTACCGCATAAGGTACACATACCCATATCGCGAGTGATCATCGATAAAGGTAATGAAGTAGGAGAATCCACCTCTGGCGGTGATCATTGGTCCGCATACATCAGAGTGTATGAGTTCTAATGTCTCCGCTGCACGCTGTCATTTACCTTTGAAAGATAATTTGGTCATTTTACCAAGTAAACAAGACTCACAAGTTCCATAAGGTTCATATTTGAAGGGTCTGAAATACCCATCCTTATGTAGCTTAGTTAATCTTGTTTCATTGATATGACCTAAGCGACTGTGCCATGGAAGTGATTTATTGAGATTATTCGAGTTAACGTTGTATATATTAGAGGTTGAACATTCTTTGTTAGTTTGTAAGACATAAATACCATTATTCAAAATACCATCTCCATATTTTATTTCATTGAAATAAATAGAACATTCATTACAACTTATTAGGCATGAAAAGCCTTTATTACATAAAGAAGAAATTGAAATGATGTTCTTTACTACATAAGGTACATGAACAAAATCTTCTAAGTCTAAACCTAAACCATTCGGAAAAACTAATGAATAAGTCCCCACGCACAATGCAGCCAGTTTTGCTCCATTACCCATGCGTAAGTCAACCTCCACATGATGGAGTCTCCAATTGTTTCTCAGGCCCTGCACATTGTTACACAAGTGAGTCCCACAACCGGTGTCAAACACCCATGTAGAAGATTCATAATTTTGAGAATATAGTTCAATCATATACAACATACCTGAAGCATTGGGCTTATTGGCCTCTTGGGCTTCACTAGCTTCCTTGGCGTTCAAGGATCTGCAGTCTTTCTTCCAATGACCATTCTTTCCACAAAAGAAACATTTCCCTTTTCCCTTTTTCTTCTCCACTTTACCATTGGGCTTTAGGTGATCTGGAGCCTTGGCTTTGGCCTTATTTTTCTTTGGGCCTCGTGTTGGACAATTATAACCCATAGCATCACTATTTGTACAGATCACAGTGTTGTTGTATAAATTAACTATGTGACAAAGGAGATTGCACTCTTATCATTTGTGATTAGATCACCTAGATGTATAAATGATAGGAGGTCCCTATGATTTGTTCCTGGATTGAGAAAGATATGAGACAGTATCAATCCACGAAGGATAAATCATTAAATATCCCTAGTCAGAGCATTATCGAGATTGGACATCGATGAATGCGTAAAAGACTAGTATTACATTTGTGCGCGTTGTGAGGGCACAACGGTATAGTTCTCGTATATTTGGGTATAGGATACTCATGCAAGTGTAATAGAAGGTTGTGTTTCACCGATGGTACGGGAAACAGCTTCGCTCTGGATAGACCCCATCAGAATTCCATTGGTAGTATGACTATGTGTCTATGGAAGTCCGAAATCAGGGTATGTGTATTTGGTCTTAATCTGAGACTTACACCGCTAATACTGCGACAATCAATATACTTTGGTTGCGGTCGTCCAGGGCTTTAACAGGTTCTGTGTACGCCAACGCTGGGTATATTGAGAATCATAGTGTGTTGGGTGTGATGTCAAGAAGGAAGTGTCACTCCAGTCATATGGAGATGATCATCGCACAGGGATACAGAACTGGTTCTCTAAAAAGGTTGCAACCGTCGGGATAATATGAATTGGTCATGATTATCCGATATTAAAGAGACTAGTTGCTCGTAATCCGATATATGTTCGTACGGGGCAGACACTGTACCAGCCCCAGGCCTTGCATGTGATCATCTGATACTGGACAGAAATATGCAATACTACGTATACTACGCCTGATATAGATCATTTATTCCTGTAAGGATATTTCCAGAGAATTGGGTAGGCATGGTGCTTTGCTAGAAGCCAACCTTGTCTTGTAAATCGGTAAAACATAGTACTTGGTACTTACGTGTTCGGATGGTCCGACGATCGAATTTACTGCCAACATATTTGGGGATCTCATGGGTCGCATCCCAAAGATTCACCGATGACGTATGACTCGCACTTTAATTAATCTGCGATTAATTAGATAAGAGAGAAAATTAATCTGGGATAATTGTGGAGATATTTTATCTGGGATAAAATATTGATTAAAGAGAGATAACGATTAATTTGGAATTAATCGGCAAATTAATATATTCAATATATTAAACGAAATTGGATTTCGACGCGGAATTGAAATTAGATTTTAATTCGGGCGAATGAATTAATTTAGAATTAATTCGTTAGTGACGTGAATAGTGACTTCGCTAGGCGTAATCATTTAATTGCGTTGCAATGGAAAATTCATTAATTTGGAATTAGCGAACCCGAGCCTGGGATTATTTGCGAGCGCATTCGCATTTCAAATTCGAGTGCGGCACGTAAGTCAAATCAAGCGTCAAATCGCTAGTCGCATCAAGCTTCAAATCACTTGTCACTTTGAGTGATGTGACTTGACAACTTGTTTGATTGAGTGATGTGTGTGGTTGGCATTTGTGGGCATTAATTGCCTTGACTTTTGGAACCAAAATTTATGTATTTGATTTTAGAAATCAATTACCAAAATTAATTAACACATTTTCATCATCTATCCTCTCTTTTCCCTCTTCTCTCCTCACGCCATTTCTTTATTTCTTCTGGTTCTGTGAACTGCCGAGAGATGGAAGGAAAAAGGGAAGCAAGTGCTTGATTTTTGTGGCAAAAATCAAGAGAGCTAGCACTCTGAGAGACATGCAAAGGTGATAGGGAAGTCCACCCATGAGCCGGGAACCATTCAATGAAGCTTGGAGCTTGACGAAGGACCACCGTTGACGCCAAACCAGTGAGCTTGGACTGCACTTTGCCGTAACCATGATAGTGGGCAGTGAAGAGTTTTGTTGCCTCGCGCGTCGCTCAACCGATCGATGTGAGTATTCCGCGACTTCCTCGAATGTATTCACTTATGTTTCATGGTTGATTATTGATCTTGGGATGCTTAGAATCTCCAATAATGGTATCAGAGCTTGGTTAAAAGCATGAAATTGGTTTAGGGCTTAAAATTGGGTAAACTTGATTTTGAGCATGATTAATGAAATTGGATTGATTAGTATGCTTAAATGTGTTTGAATTAAGGATTGATTGGATCAATTTGTTGAAATTTTGTTTGGAATAAATTTCCCCAAATTTTGGTGTGTTGGCTGAAACTTTAAAGCCCTATATATCTTGGGATTTTTTATTTTTGACAATTGGATGTGTTGGAAATCATTCGGGAATACGATTTAATGTCGATTGTGGAATTTAATTGGATTGAAACCGAATCGGACAAAATTCCCCAAATTACCGAGAATGTAAGAGCATGTAATTGGGTTTGATTTTTGTTAAAATGTGTTGGACATGTTTTAATGTTGATGGCATGATTAATTAGTACTAATTTGGTGTTTTGGAAATATTGATTTAGGTGATTAATTATGTTATTAATGCACTTTGATTAATTAAATGTGTGGTGTATTTTGTAGTTAATTTGGGCTAATTTTGGAAATTGAGCTTGAAATGTTGTAAATGGGCTTATTGGGCTTTGTTGTACAAAGTTGGGTTAAGGTAAATTGGATTGGATCCAATTGGGCCCAAAACCGCATCCATAAAGCCCAAATGCGACTTAATGGACCTTTAAAGTTTAATTGGGCCTAATGGGCCAAGATTGATTTCTAGGCTTATGGGTAAACTCCGGATTGGACTTTGGTTATGGGTTTGACCCGAGTAGACCAAAAGTCCACGCCTTAAGAAATTAATTAAAAGCCCATTGGACTTTAATTAAATTGACGTTGGACGTTAATCGGGCTTTGAGACCCGTAACGATTAAATTTGGAATTTAAATTGTAAAGGTTTATTATATAAAGTGTGATATTTAATTTGGAATTAAATATCGAATTAGAATTAAATACAAATTGAATTGGATTTAATTGTGTAGTTTAATTTAATTCGAGAATTTGTACTTTAAGTACTTATTCGCAAAACGAGTTGACTCGACCAAAATCAAATCGTTGTTTGAACATTGGATGATCACTAATTATCAAATTAATTAATTTGATTAGATTGATTGATAACATGCTTGTGTGAATACATGGTTGTGATGCATGAATAATGTATATCGGATGGATATTAGATGGGTGGGGCAATTTTAGAAATTGTTGTAATAAATTTGATTATTAATTGGAATGGAGCCTGCGAATCCAGCCTTATTACCTCATCATTATTTCTTTGTATTCTCTTCTCCCTATTCCCCTCAATGTAAATGAGGTTTCTTTAGAAGTGTAGTGTAACGGGTAGAAGAAATATTTGTGCTAGCGGGAGAGAGAAAGGGAGAGATTTGATCTAGGATCAATGTGTAAAGTATCCATCCGCATATCATTATTATTTTATTCATATGCGCTTTATTATGTGTTTAGAATGCATGCTTAAGGGTGTATGATGATGAGACCTTAACAAAGATAATAAATTGGTTGCCAATTTGCACTCGAAAAACCCTCGCAAAATATTAAACGTCTTTCCTTCCATTGAGTGATTCTCACTCAAGATCCGAGACTGGCATTGGCTTGTTGGCCAAAGTCAAGGCCTTTGTCCGTCGAGGATGTGTTTGAATCACGAAGGCTTTGTTCCATATTGGTGTCTTGTCCAAGTTGTGGTTTGTTGGCCAAAGTCAATACCACTTCTTGTCCATCGACATTGATTACGAAGCTTTCCATGGTCAATGGGTCGCGCTTAACTGGGATCACTAAGTTTGTTGTGCCAAAGCCAAGGCTTAGTTGATTCAGAGGAAAAAGGTTAGGTAATACATTGGATGTATTGGCATATATAAGATATATGTTTCGGACTTGGATGTTCCCCTACCGGATCTAGGAATTGGATTGGATCCAATCGATCTTAGAGATCTACCTAGTTAATTATCATACAATTTGTTGGCCAAAGTCAAGATTGTATGATATTTAACGGGATCCTAGCCCTAGGAAACATGGTTTCCCGAGTACTCGACAGAGGGTTAGAGGCTCGCCGAAAAATAGTGGGAGGCAAGAATTGAATTTGCAATATTCGTTTAATTACTTGCCTTACGCTCTCAAACAAATTCATTCGTCAATATAAATTAAATGTTAGTTGGACTAATATTTAAATGTTGTTTTTTGTTAATTAATAGTTGGACTATATTCAAACTATTCATTTATAGTTGATTTTATAATTGGATTATAGTAATCAATATAATTGATTTTAATCTATTAAATATAATTGATTAAATAGTTGGACTATTGTATCATATAATAATAATTATAATAGTAAATAATTCGTTGATTAAATAGTTGGACTATTAAAATCAAGATAACTTGAAAGATTGACATTTAAGACATAATCCTATGGAAAATGTATTTAAATGGTTTAATTTTCAAATTGGGAATAAATTTCAGGATGGTCCTGGAAACTAATAAGTTACTTTATTTGATAAAATAACATATTAGCCTAAGCCCGGAGTTGAGCAAATAGTAGAGCATAATCTTTGGAAGATTTATGTGATGATAACTTTAGTGCTTAATCAATTAAGCTTGTCTTAGTAGACTCCTTAATTTCTTAATCAGAAATAAGGATTAGATCCTTAAAGTATGATAATGAAATTGAAGGATCTTCATAAATCTATACTTAGATTTTAGAAGTACTAAATTGCAATAAATAACTCTTGGAGAGTTAATGACTATTCTCAAGGAGATAAAGTCAAACTTTGCAATTAGCAAGTAGCGCAAGGCACACCTTACTTCCATATTCTAGAAACCCGAGGCTTGGCCAAAGGCTTCTGAAATATGAAAGAGGGCAAAGGCAAAATCATTATAGTCTTCTGGGAAGATAAAAGGACATATCCCAAAATGTCTGCCTAAATTGTGGCAAACGGGATCGCGGAAGCGTGACTGCCGTTTAGACAAAGCAGACATGAAGGAATTGAAGACGAGCAAGGCTCTGACTTCAAATATGTTTGTCAAGATTATGTTCAATACTAGTATTGAAATTGGATTTTAAATACTTAGTGTGGAACATAAAATATATGTACTCATATTCAGAATCTGCTATGAGCAGGATACTGACTTAAGATTGAGATTTATCTGCGAATTGGAAACGGGACGAAAGTCGCTATTTTCAACCGTAGATACCTAAGCTTAGGAACAACCTTCATGTGTACTTAAATTAGAAACTGTTATAATGTAACTAGTTTGACTAGAAACACTATCTCTATATCAGTGTTTGACCCTGCGGGTGAACCTTTATATTCTAGAACACTAAAGTGTTTTATTTATAAAGATGATATTGAGATAAACACATTAGATGTGAATAACAAACATTTATATTTTGAATATAAATAAATCTCAAAATATAACATATAACAAACAAATAGCTCAAACTGATTTGATCAGAAGAGACTAATTGTGGCATTGTTGTCTGGGACAAAGACTCGTATATCCATACTTTTGAAGAGTGGGTACTAGGACTAATTGATTCTATTCAAATAAAGTCTACGAATCTAGTTTATTTATTGGGCAAAGTGCCTAAAACACATTTACTGGTAAAAGTGCAAAAGCCACATATCTGGTAGCCCTAGTTCATAGTGAAGCAAGTGGGCCCATGTCTAGCTAGGCTAAGGTGGAAATGAATATTTCGTGACCTTTATGAATGTGGCATCGCGTTATGGTTATGTGTTTCTTTTGAGAACACAAATCAAAACTTTTAAGTTTCGACACGAAATAGACAAACAGATATGCTAAAGTATTAAAACCATCATGGTAAGACCGTAATGGAAAATACTTAAGCAATAAGTTTCTAAAATACTTGAAAGAGTATAGTATTCTTTCAATAAGGACTCCTCACGGAACACGTCAGTTTGACGGTGTGTCCGAACTGAGATAAACCGAATTATGTTAGACATGATAAGGTTAATCATGAGTCGCTCCGAGCTACCATTTCCTTCAACGGATAAGCTTTAAACAGTGCAGAATTTATTTAGAATAAGGTTCCATAAATGTCTGTTTGACATATATCATATTAGATATGAACGGGAAAGAAACCAGATTTCTCATTCCTGTACATTTGGGTATGCTAGGCATATGTTTGGATGATACCAAACTAAAACCCAAATTGGATAAGTGCCAATTGTAGGTTATCCTAGGGATACCAAAGTATTGTACTTATACAACTCACGAGAGAACAATTAAATTGTTGCTCACCATGCGGTTTTCCTAAGAGGAATACCGATATACAGTGGTAAATGGGAGGATAGTAAAACTCAATGAAAATCGGAGTAATACTATTCAAGGCATTGATTCCTTAATGGAACAAAAATAGTTCATCAAGAATGAAACTATACCAGTAATCTTCATATACACAAGAACCATGTATGTCGGAGAGAGTCAGAAAATAACTTGGGGTATGGGTTTCTGATCTCACCTCATAAATATTTATAGCTTATTGAGGTATACCAAATGACTACGTATGAGGAAGTGATACAAGGTATCGACTCCCTAATTATGACAAAGTGTCATGAATTCGAAATGGATTACATGTATATCAACAAGTTTGGATACTAGTTGATGTACCGCAAGGCATTGTGCCTATTGGTACTATATAAGTCTTCAAGGAAGACATACATGGAAGGCAACATACCAACGTATAAAGCTAGGCTTTTAGCGGAAAGGTATCGTTATCAACATTGTGTTGATTACGATTCAACCTTTTACCTGTTGCCACGGTAAATCCAATTGGATAATGCTTGCTAAAGCTGCATGTTTCATGTATGAAATGTGTCAGCTGAATGGCAAAATCCCTTTCCTGAAAAGGAAACCTTTCGGAGGATGTTTGCAACATCCTGACGGTTTTATCGTACCATAACAAGCAAACAAGGTTTGCAGGTTATTCGATCCATGTTTGGATTGATGCAAGCATAGGTTCTTGGAATTATCGTTTTGATGTTATCATAATGGTTTATGATTTAATTCAAAATGAAAATGATTCTTGTGTATATAAGAGGGTTAGTGGGAGCGCACTGACAATAAATGTCCTATAAAATAATGATAATATGTCATTTCTTGGAAATGATATTCCTATAATACAATCGGTGAAAGCGTGGCTTTCGATAAAACTCTCCGAGAACTCGTACATTGAAAAATGTACGCGACCTGGTGTCTCATACGCTTTGAGCATATGGATTCACAAACAGGCCAATCCAAGTGATAGTCACTAGATTGAAGTTAAGAACATACTTAGTGTCTTAGAGAACTAAGGATGCTGTCTTAATCTGTGGAGAATGAGAACTTGAAGTGACTGGGATCACTGTAGCAAGTTTCCTAAACCGATAAGACGACTAAAATTCACAAACGGTACTATACAGTTTGAATAACGGAACAGTGAGCTGGAAATCTTCCAAGCAAGATACTGTTAGCGAATAAACAACAAATGCAGGTTATTGTTGCAGCTGAGGCAGCAATAGAAGCTTACTAGGTCGATAAACAAATCTAATTAGATTAGATATAATTCAGTTAGCAGCCGAGCTAGGCTTGAGCACAGGCTAAAGAATTAATGGTCTCATCAACGATCCAGATACATACTTCGATATTCATCTGATTCGTTCGGATCATACATCGTGGCGATGTGATGATCGAATAAATCGCATCAGAT
>SKCR01052772.1:0-54935 GCA_019454045.1 Zanthoxylum bungeanum
CTCGAGGCCGAGAAGGAGGCCATCCGTCTTGAGGAGTTGGTGACTGTGCCGAGATGATACCGATGGTGCTGCCGAGCCTGAATATGGACCCTATCTACGCGGCCATCAGTTACTGTAAGGGGGACATTTCCGAGGAAGAGTTTCAAAGTGGATCCCTCCCCCACTTGAGGAGGTAATGGATCCCGCCCCCATCTCGGTCATTCCGGCTCCTGAGGTTCCTCCTGAAGAAGGATCGGAGGTTCCTGCCATGGACGAGGACTGCCTTGAGATCCCTCCTCCTGATGCCGAAGTTGCAGCTCCCTCCTCCTCTGATGCCGAAGTCGCAGCTCCTCCTTCTGATGCCGAGCCGCTCCTTCCGCCATTTGAGCCAACTGAGGAAGAAGTTCCTGCCCCTGCGCGGGATGAATGAGAAAGGGTAACCCTACCGGGGCCCTATGTACACTTTAACTTTTTCTTGTAATAATATTACAACTTGTATTTATATACATTTGTGCATTTATGTCTGTTTATTTCTTTCTTCTTTTTCTTCTCCTTTTATGCTTCTTGCCATCATTGTAATTTTAAGGCCTATCAGGGGTCAGCACGAGTTAGAGGGGTCTGGATTGACCCTGTGAAGAGTGAGGCATTTGGACCCGGGGGAATGTTATGTCCCCGGTCCGGAGAGCTGACTTGGCGGGACGTATCTTGACCCCGAGCTGAGCGAGATATTGGGTTCTGGGGGAATGTTACCTTCCCAGACCGAAGCGTTGACTCGGTGGGACGTAACCCGACCCCGAGCTGAGTGGAAGGCTTGGGTTCTGGGGGATGTCACCTCCCCCCAAACCGATGGAGTTTGACTCGGTGGGACGTAACCCGACCCCGAGCTGAGTGAAAGACTTGGCACTGGGGGAATGTTACGTCCCCAGTCAAAGACAGACTCGGTGAGACATCGCCCGACCCCGAGCTGTTTTGAATCTCTTGGCCCTGGGGGAATTTTACGTCCCCAGTCCAAAGACAGACTCGGTGGGACATCGCCCGACCCCGCTGTTCGAATCACTTGGCCCTGGGGGAATGTTACGTCCCCAGTCCAAAGACAGACTCGGTGGGACATCGCCCGACCCCGAGCTTTTCGAATCACTTGGCCCTGGGGGAATGTTACGTCCCCAGTCCGAAGACAAACTCGGTGGGACATCGCCCGACCCCGAGCTGTTGGAATCAATTGGCCCTGGGGGAATGTTACGTCCCCAGTCCAAAGACAGACTCGGTGGGACATCGCCCGACCCCGAGATGTTCGAATCACTTGGCCCTGGGGGAATGTTACGTCCCCAGTCCAAAGACGGACTCGGTGGGACATTGCCCGACCCCGAGCTGTTGGAATCACTTGGCCCTGGGGGAATGTTACGTCCCCAGTCCAAAGACAGACTCGGTGGGACATTGCCCGACCCCGAGCTGTTGGAATCACTTGGCCCTGGGGGAATGTTACGTCCCCAGTCCAAAGACAGACTCGGTGGGACATCGCCCGACCCCGAGCTGTTCGAATCACTTGGCCCTGGGGGAATGTTACGTCCCCAGTCCAAAGACAGACTCGGTGGACATCGCCCGACCCCGAGCTGTTCGAATCACTTGGCCCTGGGGGAATGTTACGTCCCCAGTCCGAAGACAGACTCGGTGGGACTCGCCCGACCCCGAGCTGTTGGAATCAATTGGCCCTGGGGGAATGTTACGTCCCCAGTCCAAAGACAGACTCGGTGGGACATCGCCCGACCCCGAGCTGTTCGAATCACTTGGCCCTGGGGGAATGTTACGTCCCCAGTCCAAAGACAGACTCGGTGGGACATCGCCCGACCCCGAGCTGTTGAATCAATTGGCCCTGGGGGAATGTTACGTCCCCAGTCCAAAGACAGACTCGGTGGGACATCGCCGACCCCGAGCTGTTCGAATCACTTGGCCCTGGGGGAATGTTACGTCCCCAGTCCAAAGACGGACTCGGTGGGACATCGCCCGACCCCGAGCTGTTGGAATCACTTGGCCCTGGGGGAATGTTACGTCCCCAGTCCAAAGACAGACTCGGTGGGATATTGCCCGGCCCCGAGATCAGTAAACAAGCGGCCTCAGCGGACGAAATCCGGCCCCGATCCGTCGTTTTTCGAATTTAAAGGATTTTGTCAAAAAGGAATTTTTATTCATGTTTTGGGGGTGGACCGCCCTTTTTACAACAGTTGTTCTGGTTCGGTGTTTTGTCCGGCTTCTGCAAAGAAGAAAATAGAAGAAAGGAAAGTTGATTTTCATGGGAAGTACTTTCTTAACATCTCGGCGTTCCATGGTTTCTTCAACCTCGTGCCGTCCAGACGCCCCAGGATGTAGGCCCCTGGTCTTACCATCTCAATGATCTTGTAAGGTCCTTCCCACTTGGCACCTAACGAACCCTCTTCAGGTCGTCGGGTGTTCAGAGTCACTTTTCTTAGCACTAGATCACCTGGCAGGAAGGAGCGGGTCCGAACTCTCTTATTGTAGAATCGGGCCATTCTCTGTTGGTAGATGGCTGCTCTTACTGCTGACTGCTCTCTTCTTTCTTCGATCAGGTCGAGGTGATTTTTGATAAGTTCTTTGTTCCATTCGTTTTCAAAGTGACGGACCCGGTGGGTTGATATTCCGATCTCTGCCGGGATGACGGCCTCACATCCGTATGATAGGGAGAAGGGTGTTCCTCCTGTTGAGTCCTTGAAGGTCGTTCGGTGTGCCCACAGTACCTCCGGTAGCTCCTCGACCCATAGGCTTTTGCTTGATCCGAGCCGAGCTTTCAGGTTTGACTTGATGGTTTTATTGGTGGCTTCAACCTGTCCGTTCGACTTGGGATGGGCCGGCGAGGCGAATTTCAAGGTTATCTGGAGGTCTTCACAAAGTTTTCTGAATCCCCTGCTGTCGAATTGCTTTCCGTTGTCGGTGATGATTGCCTGGAGGATTCCGAACCGGCAAATTATATTTCTTTTTAGGAACTCCGTGGCTTTCTTTTCCGAGATGGTGGACAATGGTTCTGCTTCTACCCATTTGGTAAAGTAGTCTATGGCCACGATTGCATATTTTGCCTGACCTCGTCCTTTCGGCATCGGCCCTATAATGTCTAGCCCCCACTGCTCGAAGGGCCAGGGGCTGGATATGGTGGTCAGCTGTTCTCCCGGCTGATGGTGGAGGTTGGCATTCTTTTGGCATCCCTCGCATTTCCGTGCTCCTTCACGCCATCCTCGTGCATGGTTGGCCAGTAAAATCCTTGCCTCAAGGCTTTGAAGGCGATTGATCTTCCCCCGGCGTGGCTTCCGCAGATGCCTGCGTGAATCTCCCTGAGCACGTAGTCTGCTTCTTCTGGTGCTAAGCATCTTAGGAGGGGTACGGTGTATCCTCTCCGGTAGAGTACTCTCCCCCATTAGGAAAACTTGGTGCTCTTGAACTTCAGCTTCCTGGCCTCCTTTTTATCTTTTGGGGTTTCTCCTGTTTTCTAGGTAGCTCCTGATCGGTTGCATCCATGAATCTTTGTCTTCTTCTTCTAGTACGTCCACCTCTGTCTCCCCTATGCTTCTTTCTTGGAGGTATATAAGAGGGATTACCCTGGGGTTTTCTGTCTTCATTGAAGAGGCAAGCCTGGCCAGGGAATCTGCTTCGCAGTTGTCTTCTCGTCCGACCTGTTCGAAGAGTACGTTTCCCACTTTCTCCACCCATTTCTTTACTTCGGCTAAGTAAGCTACCATGGCTGCTGGTTCTCTGCTTGAAAATCTCCTTTCAGCTGCTGTATTGCTAGCTGAGAGTCACTCCTGATCACTACATTGTGGACTCCTACTACCGTACACAGCCTTAGTCCGGCCAGTATCGCCTCGTACTCTGCTTCATTGTTTGTAGTTTTGAAGGCGAATTTGAGGGCGAGCAGTATTTCTTCTCCCTTCTCACTTTTTAGTGCTACCCCTGCTCCGTATCCGTGCGAGCTTGCGGACCCGTCCACAGACATTTCCCAACTGTTTTCTTCCACGGCCAGGACCTGTGGTTCCGTGAGCTCTGCTATGAAGTCTGCTAAGGCCTGCCCTTTTATTGCTGTTCTTGGGAGGTAGGAGATGTCATGCTCGCTTATTTCTACTACCGACCACTTCATTAGTCTCCCTGAGGCCTCAGGTTTTTACAAGATTTGTCTCAGGGGATAATCCGTGTATACCTTGATAGGATGGGCTTGAAAGTAGGGTCGTAACTTCCGTGCCGCAGTGATTAGGGATAGGGCAATGAGTTCGTGTGTGGGGTATCGGTTTCTTCTGCGTCCAGCAGGGCTTTACTGATATAGTAAACCGGTTTCTGGACATGGTCGGTCTCTTGTACCAGTACCGAGCTTACTGCGTGCTTTGAGACGGCCAAGTATAGATACAGTGTCTCCCATGGGAGGGGTTTGGCTAAGAGAGGGGGTTGTGCCAGGTATTGTTTTAGGTGCTGGAAGGCCTCTTCACACTCGAGTGTCCAGTCGACCCCTTTTTGAGCTTTTTGATGACTTTGAAGAAGGATGGCACTTGTCGGTTGATCGTGAGATGAATCGGTTGAGTGCGGCGATTCTTCCTGTGAGGCTTTGTACTTCCTTAACTGTCCGGGGTGATTTCAGGTCTAGCACGGCTTGTATCTTTTGCGGGTTCGCCTCAATGCCTCGTGAACTTACCATGTAGCCCAGAAATTTTCCTGAGGCTACCCCGAATGCACACTTCTCTGGATTGAGCTTTAAATTGTGTTTCCTCAGGAGTTCGAAAGTTTTCTTCAGGTCGGCCACATGGTCTCTTGGTTCTCGGGACATAGTTATCATGTCGTCGACATATACCAGCATGGTTGTGCCGATGAGCGGTTTGAAGATTTTGTTCACCAGTCTCTGGAAAGTTGCCCCTGCATTCTTCAATCCGAAAGGCATTACTTTATAACAGTACAGCCCTTGGTCAGTGATAAATGTGGTCTTCTCCTCGTCCGCAGGGTGCATCTTGACTTGATTGTATCCCGAGAAAGCATCCATGAAGCTTAGCAGCCCTTGGCAGGCTGTTGTATCTACCAGTTGGTCTATATTTGGGATGGGAAAGCTGTCTTTTGGACATGCTTTGTTGAGGTCTGTGAAATCCACGCATTCTCCACTCTTCCACTTTCCGTTAGATTTTTTCACCAGTACTACGTTGGACACCCACTCTGGGTATTTTACTTCCCGGATGAAACCGGCTTTCAGCAATTTTTCCACCTCGGTCGCTACTACTCCTCCGCACCGCTCCTGGTTGAATATTCTCCTCTTCTGTTTTACTGGTTTGTGTAATGGGTTCACAAGCTGATGGCTTACGAATTTTGGGTCGATTCCGGGCATGTCATCATCGTCCCCATGCAAAAACGTCGGGGTACCCTTGCAGACATTCCAACAAGTCTTTTCTTAGGGCCTCGTCTAGACTTCCCCCTATTTTTATGCTTTTCTTTGGCCCGAAAAGTTTTACTTCTTCTAATTCTTCGGCTGCTCCGAGCCGTGCAGCTCTATCGGGCCGAGGAGCAGGGTCTTCCCTCGTATTCTCGTCGTCCTCGTCCCTCTGTCTCTTCTTGGTGCCTTCTTCCACGCAGAGGGTCTCTCGCGAGTAAGTGGCAAAACAGCTGCGGGCTACCTTCTGGCTTCCGCATATGATCCTGATCCCTTCCCGCGTGGGGAACTTCAATTTCAAATAATAACAGGACATTGCAGCCTTGGTTCTCATCATGAAGGGGCGGCCGACAATGACTTGATAACTGCTCATGCAGTCTACTACAGTGAAGTTTATCATGATTGTTCGGGTTTTGGGGGTGGCTCCGATTGTCATTGCTAGTTGAATTCTTCCCAGCGGGACGACCGTTGATCCCCCGAAACCGTACAGGGGGTGATGTCTTTGGTTAGAGCTGTGCATTCTACCCCCAGGCTCTCCAAAGTTTCTTTGGAAATTATGTCTACTGCGCTCCCGGGGTCCACCAGATTCTGTCCACTTCTGTGCCGCCGATTGTTGCTTTGATTATTAGTGCGTCGTCATGGGGAAACTTACCCCCTGAGCGTCTTCATCGGTGAACATGACAGGTGTCGACCGACTTCCTGGGTTTGGGAT
This sequence comes from Zanthoxylum bungeanum, assembly GCA_019454045.1. Lineage (NCBI taxonomy): Eukaryota > Viridiplantae > Streptophyta > Magnoliopsida > Sapindales > Rutaceae > Zanthoxylum > Zanthoxylum bungeanum. The sequence continues at coordinate 6,096 of SKCR01052772.1, forward strand.
TTGTTTTTTTTCTGTTTTCAGCACCTCTGTCCCCCGTGCTCGGCTATAATTCTTCCTCGACCGGTTAGAGTCCCCGGCCAGCGTTGCCCCTCCTGCGATGACGTTCACCTCTCGATTCCTTGCCCTTTGTCTGGCGGCCATGATATTGTGGTCGATGTAATTGTTCAGGTACCCGTTCCGGGCCAGGTCCTCCATCTGTTCTCGCAGGTCCTTGCATTCATCGGTTGTGTGCCCTTTTAGATTGTGGTGCAGGCAGTAGGATCTTTTGTTTTTTCTGTCTGGGGGAAACCTTCTGAGGTCGGGCTCTATTAAGAGGCCTTTTTCCCGTATCTCCATGATGATTTCCCCTGGCGGCTTGCTTAGGGGAATATACGCTTCCTCTCGGACCACATGGTTTACTTGAGTTGCGGGTCCTTTGCTTTGATCCTTTTGTGCCATTGGTTTGAACTCTCTGGGTCTTGGATTGAACTTCCGGAATTCTCTCTCTCTCGGTCGCGGTGGTCTTCTCTCCTGGTTACCCTTTCTCTGGCGGTTGTCCCTCTCCGGGATACTTTCTCCTCGCCTTCTAGTAGGACGTACTTCCTGGCCACCTCCAGTGCAGTAGCGTAGTCTGGTGTTTCGTGGATCCTCAGGTGGGTCCATAGTTTCCCGACCCTTAGGGCCCCTTTCAGACTTTCCAGGGCTTCCTGGGATTCGTACCCTCCGACCTCGAGTACAGTGTTATGATACCTTTCAATGAAGCTTTTCAGTGTTTCGTCGTCTCCTTGTTTCATGAGCTTAGTTCCCCTATTGTTTTTTTAGGGGTGCAGGCTCCTTTGAAATGCCGGATAAACGACTTCTTAAGTTGGGAGAAGTTCTGAATGCTCCTCGGGGCCAGACTTCTATACCATAGGATGGCAGGTCCCCCTAAAGTTAAGGGAAATACTTTGCATATGGCGTCGCCTGTTACCCCCTGTACTTCCATTAGGAGGAAAAAGTTTTCAATGTGGGATTTTGGGTCGGAGTGGCCTTTGTATGGTGCCATGGTCGGCATGTTAAATCGCTTCGGAAACTGCGCTGTTTTTATTTCTTCCGTAAGGGGAGACCCCTCTTCCTCGCCTCGGGTGTCTCCCGCCCCGATCTTGAGGCTTTCTCCCCACTTGGTCATCTCTTTTCTCAACCAAGATTTTATTTCACGGGTTTTGCCCCCGTGCCGCCTTCTGTGTTCTTTTGTTCGCCTCTCGCCCCGGGCGTGGCGTTCTTTAAACTCAGAGGTCTCCTATACGTTTTCGTTATACTTTCTATCCTCCCTCTTGGAGTTGTAAAAACTGTCGGAGGAGGGGTCGGGTGATTGTTCCTCCTCTTCTTCTTCCCATGTGTCTTCTGATCTCCCTACCACCGCAGATCTTATCCCATAGGGGCCTCTCTTCCTGGGTCCCTCGTCTTCGCTTACATCTACTACTTTTTTCCCTCTCTCCCTCTCTTTCCTCTTCTGTCCGGCCTCAGTTTCAGTTTCCTCGTTGTTTGCTCCTTCCATTCTTTCCAGTCGATCCATCATAGACCTCATGCCATCTTCCATTCTTTTCATCCAGTCTATTACCGGACCTCCTGGTTGGTGATTTTCGTCCTCCGCCATTTGTCTTCTCACGTGAACTGCTTTTTGTGAAGTTCCCCACAGACGGCGCCAACTGTTGACGGTGGATTTTGGTCTCAGGGTAATATGGGAATATCACTCCCCCGAGGAAATCCTCCTCCAACTGTGAATTTGTTTGGTTATTGGGGACCAAAGGCAAATTTAGCGGAAAACAAGAAAATACGCTAATCAGACAAGGTGTTTTAACGTGGTTCGGTGGATTTTGGGGATCCGACCTACGTCCACGGGCAAGAATAGGATGGTACTTTTTATTACTCCAATACACTCCTCGAGTATCTTCCTTGCTTTTACAAATCAAAGCTCTATGATTCTGATCTCTCACTCTTGTGATGATTTTTTTCTTCGCTACCCTTTTACACATGCTCTACCCTTCTATTTATAATAATACAGAAATCAGATTCCTATTTGTATAAGAAATCCTATTTGAACCCAATCTTCTCTTCTTGTAGGGTTTCCTGATCCGATATCGCCTTCTTTTTCTGTATTCTCTTTTGGATTCTGACTTCTTCTCCTTGCGAGAGTAGGATATCTTCCTTATCTTATCCATAAACATGGGGTGATGTTATCTTGAACGCGGTCCGTCGTCTGGTCGGTCTTAATGAGGTCGGCCATGACGATCTTTTATGCTGAGAGTTCTCTTGCTGACATATCTAGTGCTCGGTCATCCGAACCAAAATGGTCGGTCTTCACATGAACTGGTCGGGTCGGCCCCATGATCTCAACTAGACAGCGAACTTACCCTTTTGTCCTTGCCGTGCTGTCTTAAATGCTGTAGCGCCTGAAAACACCATCAACAAACATAACATATATATTTTTTTGCTTGTAAATACAAATATTCTATTTTATATATAATAATGTATTAAAATTTATATTTTAAATCATTTTACAATACAAAATATCGTTTCGCCACTAAAGTATAAGATTTTTGCCACTGAAAGTCTATAATTTTCGCCATTATCATCAGACTTTTAGTGGCGAAAATGCAGTTCGCCACTAAAACAGACTTTTAGTGGCGAAAATTTCGCCACTAAAAGTCTATAACTGTCGCAATTAACATCAGACTTTTAGTGGCGAAAATTTAATTCGCCACTAAAAACAGACTTTTAGTGGCGAAAATTTATTTCGCCACTAAAAACAGACTTTTAGTAGCGAATATCTTCGCCACTAAAAATCAAAAAATATCGCCACTAATACATAATTTCAGTGGCGAAATTTATTTCGCCACTAAAGGCTTTTGTGTCGCACTTTTAGTGACGAATTAGTGGCGAAATATAATTTCGCCACTAATTGTTTTAGTTGCGAAATTTCAGCCTTTAGTGGCGAAATTTTTCGCCACTAAAAGTCAATTTTATTGTAGTGTATATTGCCTGATATTTATTTTCTAAAATTATTTTGTCTTTTCTACTTTTTTCACAATTAAACGAAAATAAGGACAAATTCCAAACAATTTAATGGAAATATAGGTAAATGTTAAATAATCACACTTTTTTTGGTACGAGAAGAAATCGAATTTGACAGGTACACAGTCCATGTTCTCTCATTTAATCATCGATTTGATTCTCTTGAGAAATCAAAATCGGGATCATGCTCCCATGTTGGTTATATGCCCTAGATCAAATTGGGACAAATATATAATTTTATATTATTGCATTAATTAATAAAATTTGGCAGTTTATTTATAAGTATTGTCCATAAGTAATTTTGACTACTTGTAAAATAAAGTCCTTAAAATGACGATTAAAGAAATTAAATTAAGTTTAATTTATGAGATTCAGTCATTCTTAAATATTCCCGATCGTAGAATTATCAACACAAGACATTGATAGATCTAGTTTAGATCGGCATATGTTATGTATGCTTCCTTATTGAAGGAAGCTGATCTCATAAGTTACTAGTGAAGGTGTTAACTTAGTCTAACATATGGATGCTTGTTGGAGAACAAGTACATCGAACTGACCTACTTGAGAACCCATATAGAGTGTTATCCACATGTCTATGAGATTTCTCTTTGTAACGATAGTATGAATGATCCTTAGACTTGAGGTATCCTTAAACTTGAGGTCTCCATGGTATCTTGTACGCGGATCATATATGCTTTGACATTACACCTCCGTAGTCCATAACGAGATTGTGCATATGGTAATGATTGGGCAATATGAAAAGAATATGAAGGTAGTGAGTGATCAATAAAGGATTCGCCGCTTTGGATAACATAGAGTCGATATCCCAAGAGGCGAGATTTGACATAAGTGATAATATAAGTCCATGGCCATTATAAGTTCTGAAAGGAGTTTCAGAAACTATATATATATATCTCATCGGCTTAAGTCAATGTTTTAATAGTAATGATTTAATATAGTAGAAATTTTCCATACTCTAGAATCATAGGCGGGATATGTATGAGGTGAAAGGATTAAATCATACGTTAATCGTATACGGAATAGGTTTCACTAAAGTTAGTATTCTTTCTTAATTGGGGGTCATGATACATTGCTAGATGCCGCTCTTGATCTATGAAAATTAGTTTTCTTAATTAAGGAATTAATTGAGGATAAATTAATTTATCGAGACTTATGAAGTCTATAACTATGTTCATTGGCAACATAAGAAAGAACCTAATGGGTCACATACTTTAAAGTATTGAGGAGTTAATGATAAATTATTTAGATTTAAGTTTTAGGACTTAAATGTCAAGTTCTTAAACTTTGAGGAAAATTCATAATCTTAGAAATTATGGATAAAAATGGAATTCTGGAAATTTTAGGACCAAAGTGCAAATCTGGAATTATGGGTTGTTTCATAATTTCCAAAATTGTAGGGGTCATTTTGTAATTTCCAAAAGTATACGGGCTGAAATATAATTCAGCAAAGTGTTTGTATTAAATTATAATTCAAATTTATAGTATCCTAATTTGATTTGGATTGATAAATTTTATTTAATTAATTTAATTAAATAAAATAAGGATAATAGTTGTTTATTTAGGATGAATTAAAATTCCTATTTTAATATGATTAAATCTTATCCTATTAATTCTAATTTGATTGGAATTAAAACAACTCAAATCAAAAAGGCTATAAATTAAGCCCCTTGCCATTAGTGAACAACAACAAAATTCAAAAGGAAAAATTGGAAAGAAATTTTGGCGTGAGAAGCAAAATAAAGAAAGAAAAAATTTGATTTTTCTTTTAATTTTCTTTAAGCAAAATTTCTTATATTCCATAAATCCTAAAACAAGTCTCTTTTCTTAAGCTAGCACTAAAGAAAAGACACTTACATAATCTTGGATTTGAGAAATCCAAAATCATTAACTCTCTGCTTTGTGTGGATACCGTTGGAGGCCAAACGTGTGGGTGGCTCTGAAGAATTTACGAGGAACGGTATGGGGATTATTTAAAGGTTTAAGGTATGTTTTTATTTATGTTTTATAAATAAATATTATTATGAAGCATGAAAATTAAATATGATATTTGATTGGAAATTTATGTTTAAAATTGAAAAAAATTAATTTTCAGCCGCATATCGTATGTTAGATTTCCTACGGTGGTATCAGTAGCCTAAATTAATTTGCATGTTTTTGATATGATTTTATGCATATTGTAATGATTATGTTTAAATTTATGGGACATGATTAAGATAAGATTAAATAAAATTTGATTTAATTAGGAATTAAATCAAAAAAATAATAAAAAAAAAGGACGAATTGCGGCACTGTTCTTTGAAGAACAGTGTTGCATTCAAGTAAAACCAACAGTAACGGATGCTGCTGCTGGTGGTCAGTAGTGACGTCATCATGATGTCATAGGGTGACATCAGCACGGCGACACAGGGTGACGTCTGCGCGGCGTCACATGTTGACGTCATGCTGATGTCATCAACATTAACTGATTGCTGAAGTCAGTATTGTGATGCTGACGTCAGCAACATAATATTAAAATTTTAATAATTAAATTTTAAATAAATTTGATTTATATTAAAATTTAATTAAGGAATTTAGTTTTATTAAAATTAATGTATCCTAAAATAATTAATACTTATTAAGAGATAAAACTCTAATAAGATTGTGAATTTTTTTTAAAATAAATTTAAATTATTAACCTAATATGATTAGGATACAAATTAAATTTGAATGATTTCTAATTAGATTAAAAATATAGAATTCAAATTTAAATAGGATACATTTAATCTCAAATTTAAATAAAGGAAATTATTTCCTATTAGAATAATGATTATAGTTATACAATTTTATGAAGATTAAAATTATATACTAATAAGATTAGGATAAAATATTAAAGTCCCATAAATAATTAACATAATAAAATAATATCATACATTTATCCAATAGATTGGATAATAAAATATTATGAATATTTTAAAGAATTGTGATGAACTAAAATACATTAGATGTATAAATAAGAACCCTAATTTAATAGACTTGGAATTTAGCCATTTGTTTGATTGATGCATGTCTAGTTGGTTCTGTCTGTCAAAAGGGCGATAAGAGCCTAAGAAGTTTAGGTTTTAAGTGGGACCGCTGTGACCCATCCACTCTTCTGGGAACCTAACTGGTGCATTCTTTCATTCAAAATGATTTATTCTAAAGTTTAAAATAAATTAAAACTAAAATCCCTCCGAATAATTTAAGTCTATAACATTGTCTTCCATTATTATAATCAAAACCACAACTCTTTGTTATTCTTGGTTAATTGGCTCTCGTCAAGGTCAAGTTTAACATCGAATATGTTTAGATTATAAATTGTGGATGCTGGTTTTCGCCCGAGGTCCACAATCGAGAATTTGTAGGTTGAGGGCACTAGCGATCCTGCAAAACAAAGGTAGAGTGAGCGGGAATAGACTACCCATCGGTGTGGTGGGTGCCGGGGGCACTCCGACGCTCAAGTCAGTGATGAAAGTGATCTATTAATACCGTTGAAGGAGGAGCAAGCTTAGAGATTACCTTGATTCCTGTGAGCTACCGTGTGGGCTGTAGGTAGAAGGTATATAGAGAGAATATTGCTTGAGCTATGGGTAGAAGAGCTTACCTGCCCCTTCTCTTCTGGACTTTGGTTCCTCTTATAGGCGATTCCAGGTGGGACTCATGAATGCCTTAATTGTTTATACGTTTTGGGTGATTGTAACAGTAGAGTCGTGAAGAGGCAGTTATGGGCAGTCATGAAGGGTAGTTATGGGTCTGGACGTTTCATGGGTTGGTATTTAAAGGGGTTCAAGTATCGGTCTTTGGGTATGATGTTTCTCCGAGCCTGGGCCTGCACAATGTCTTTGGGTTCGGTTAGGGGATTTCGGGGGTGCATTTAGCCGTGGGCCTGAGGCGAAAGGTCGAAATTAACCTTGGACCAAATTTGGCCCGTACAGTTTGTCCCCTACTCTCTAAGTCAAGGAGTCCTTAGCTTGGAGAGTATTTGACGCGCGTGTCGAGACTATAGGATGAATGTGTACCTGAGCGTCGATACTGCCTATTGATTGAACCAAACGAATGTCAAGTTATGAACTTGACTCTACATGATCCATCGTGGATGTGTCCAGTCGAATGAGCTAGATGAAGGTGAGGATCGTGAACTTGACTCTACAAGAGCCATTAGGGAAGTACCCAGTCGACTGAACCAGATGAATGTCAGGATATATGTCATACGACATGTGTAATATATGTTTACAACTTGAGTTGACATGAGTTCATGAGGGATGTCCCCGGTCGACTGAACCAGAAGAGGGTTCAGGAGTTACTTTCACTCAACATGTCGTATGGACTGAGGGAAGTCCATGTCTAAATTTGACTCGACATAAGTCCATGGGGGATGTCCCCGGTCGACTGAACCAGATGAAGGTTCAAGAGTTGTTTCACACGATATTGTCGTATGGACTGTAGGAAGTCTATGTCTTCATTTGACTCGACATGAGTCTATGGGGGATGTCCCTGGTCGACTGAACCAGATGAAGGTTCAGGAGTTATTTCACACGACATTGTCGTATGGACTGTAAGAAGTCTATGTATTCATTTGACTCGACATAAGTCCATGAGGAATGTCCCCGGTCGATTGAACCAGATGAAGGTTCATGAGCTGTTTCACACGACATTGTCGTATAGACTGTAGGAAGTCTATGTCTTCATTGGACTCGACATGAGTCCATGGGGGATGTCCCCGGTCGACTGAACCAGATGAATGTTCAGGAGTTGTTTCACACGACATTGTCGTATGGACTGTAGGAAGTCTATATCTTCATTTGACTCACATGAGTCCATGGGGGATGTCCCCGGTCCACTGAACCAGATGAAGGTTCAGGAGCTGTTTCACACGACATTGTGGTATGGACTGTATGAAGTCTATGTCTTCATTTGACTCGACATGAGTCCATGAGGGATGTCCCCGGTCGACTGAAACAGATGAAGGTTCAGGAGTTGTTTCACACGACATTGTCGTATGGACTGTAGGAAGTCTATGTCTTCATTTGACTCGACATGAGTCCATGGGGGATGTCCCTGGTCGACTGAACCAGATGAAGGTTCATGCGTTATTTCACACGACATTGTCGTATGGACTGTAAGAAGTCTATGTCTTCATTTGACTCGACATAAGTCCATGGGGGATGTCCCTGGTCGACTGAACCAGATGAAGGTTCAGGAGTTATTTCACACGACATTGTCGTATGGACTGTAAGAAGTCTATTTCTTCATTTGACTCGACATGAGTCCATGGGGGATGTCCCATGTCGACTGAACCAGATGAAAGTTCATGAGTTATTTCACACGACATTGTCGTATGGACTGTACGAAGTCCATGTCTTCAGTTGACTCGACATGAGTCCATGGGAGAAGTCCCCGGTCGACTGAACCAGATGAAGGTTAGGATAATCCTCATACTACGGGTCAAATGACCAGAGGACTCTTCAATGTCGTTTGGACCAGATGAAGGTCTATGAAAGTCTTCACTCTACAGACCTGACGATGGTCCAAGAGTATTTCCTTATCATACTACTAAACCGGATGAAGGTCTATGAAGTTATCACCCATTCTCCTGATGAGGGTCCATGAGACTACGGTCGTATGGACCTGTCGAATGGACTTGATAATGGTCCAAGAAGGTCATCACTTCTCATTCTACTAGACCTGAAGAATGTCAATGGGGGTTCTCATTCCTTATTCTACAAGACCTGACAAAGGTCAATGAAGGTTCTCATTCCTCATTCTACAAGACCTGACAAAGGTTAATGAAGGTATAATTCCTCATTCTACAAGACCTGACTAAGGTCAATGAGGGTATAATTCCTCATTCTACAGGACTTGTAGTCTGAGACCATGTCGTCTGAAGACCATGACACTACATTCGAATGAACCCGATGAAGGTCAATGAGGGTCATCATCCTACTAGATTGGATGAAGGTCGGTCGACTGGGCCCGATTGAGGTCCAATGGATTCTTCATACTACCTAATCTGATGAAGGTCGGTCGATTGGACCTGATGGAGGTCCAAGGGATTCTCCATACTACTTAATCTGATGAAGGCCGGTCGATTGGACCTGATGGAGGTCCAAAGGATTTTTCATACTACCTAACCTGATGAAGGTCGGTCGAATGGACCTGATGGAGGTCCAAATGATTTTTCATACTACCTAACTTGATGAAGGTCGGTCGAGTGGACCTGATGGAGGTCCAAATGATTTTTCATACTACCTAACCTGATGAAGGTCGGTCGAGTGGACCTGATGGAGGTCCAAATGATTTTTCATACTACCTAACCTGATGAAGGTCGGTCGAGTGGACCTGATGGAGGTCCAAATGATTTTTCATACCACCTAACCTAATGAAGGTCGGTCGAGTGGACCTGATGGAGGTCCAAATGATTTTTCATACTACCTAACCTGATGAAGGTCGGTCGAGTGGACTTAATTTTCTTGAGTTGTTAATTTTGAAACTATCTAATTTATTTATATTTAATTTTCTTTCTTTTATTTTGTAATTTTTATTTCTTTTGTTTTCAGGTGATTAAAAAAATGGAACATTATTGGGAGATTGAGAAATCACGAACTTTACAGAAGATACACCCCAAATCTGGGAGCAACAGTCCGGTTTTCTGAGGCCTGTTGTTGAGCCCAACGATTATCACTGGATGCCAGAACCAAGTAATACTACTTTTGCTCAACAGAACTCAATGTGGAGATGTGACATATGTAATGGTAACCACCCAAGCGATTATTGCGAGTACAACTACAATTCAGCGCGCTGAATTTATAGGCAAAAATTTCACTGTTCGCGCGTCGCGACGCCAAGGAGCTCAGCGTCGCGACGCTGGATTTGTCGACGTGGCACGATGAGAAGGCGACACATAGCAAGGCGGCTGACTGTTCACGCGACACGTGTCAAGGCGGCTAATTCTCAATTATTGTGATGACGTCATTGATGACGTCATGCTGACGTGGCGATGATGTGGCGCTGACGTGGCTCTGGCGTGTGTTGCAATTGTCGGCACAATAGGATTGCGACACATGGCGACACGTGTCACGCTGTGATTGGCTGATGCTGACGTGGCATGTTGACTTCGTTGACCTTGTGACGTGGCTGATGACGTGGCGTGACACATGGCGAAGTTGACTCGTTGACCGCTGACATGGATGATGACGAGGAAAATTTAAAATTTAAATTTTTAATAAAAATAAATAAATAATTTAAAATTAATAATAAAATTAAAAATAAAAAAAAATATTAAAATTAAAATTAAAAATAAAAATTAAAAAAAAATAATAAATTTAAAATTAAAAATAAAAAAAATTAAAATTAAAAATTAATAATAAATAAAATAATAATTAAATAATAATATTAAAATTAAAAATAAACTAAAATTAAAGATTGTGAGAATCGTGTAGCTGGCGAGCATAAAAAAAAAATTATTATTTTAATAAACCTTACCTGCTTATTTATTGGCGTGCGCATTAGGACATCATTTGCTTATATAAAAATAAAAAAATAAAACTTTCTTCTTTATCTCTCTCATATTTCCTCTCCTTATTGCCGAAACTTCAAACCATCGATGCCGTATTTTCGTCGATCAGTTTTCTTCACGCGCCGGACCGCCGTGTAGCTGCCGCCGCCAGCTTTCCGTCGCCGCCAAGATCGAGTCCAGAGGCCGCCGGACGTGCCCACACGCGCCGCCTGAAGGGGACGCTATGTCGCAGCTTCTTCTGCAATTTCCGGCCGTCTCCGGCCACTTCTGACGACCACCTCCGGCGAGTGAGCACGTTTCAGGCCGAGACCTTTCCAACGCCAGTGGTTACTTCCCGATCCGACATCGTTTGGGTTGTTTTCCGTGTTATAGCTACCGGTAATTCGGGAATTGTATTGGAAGTTGAGATCTGACCGTTGGATCGACGATCCGATCGCATCAGATTATTGCTCTCGAAATTTCGAGTGTTTTGATATATATATTCGCCGTAGAAAGTATTTGGTTGTGGGGTCCGCTTTTTGGTGGTGGGGCCCGATCTTTGTTGTGGGGCCCGCTTGCCTCGCTGAGCATTCTAATTAGTTTCAGAGCCGTTCGTTGCTGTTTTTCTTCTCAGCTTTGTTGTTTGGAATTTCGGGCTGATAATCGTTATTGACTTTTGCGTGAATCGAGGTAAGTACACTCTGTGGTGATTCTCTTAACATATTGTTTGATGTTTGATGATTGTTGTGAGAGTCGGTATATATAAATATAATGGTATATTATATATATATATATATATATATATATATTCATATTATATATATATTGTGGAGATATAATATTGAGATATTGAAAGTATGATAATTGATGAGCGGAAAATATATCAATATTTACCGCCCCTTTTACTTAATATTTTGTTTAGTTTCTCGGGTTTGATGAACGTTTTGATATGTTTTATTTTATTTTGCAGATAAAATAATATCGGGACTCAATAAAATCATTTAGGACGAAATGTGGATCAAATAAGGGCAATTATTGGACTTGATATATTAATTTTGGAGATTGGAAACTTGAAATGGCGTTTTTGACGAAGTGCAGTTTTGGAAATTCCAGTTTTGCGCATCTGTCGTACTTTGGGCATAACGTTTTACTCAGATATCGGATTGAGCTGATTCAAGTGCCAGATTAAAGAAGACTCAAAGATCTACAACTTTACAAGAGAAAATATTTTCGAATTCTGAAGATTTCATGACCGAAATTGATGAACCATCCAGAAGTGTGTGGAGTGTAATTATTAAAAGTCATTATCAATCATTTTCAAAGCAAAATATTAATTAATAATAATTAATAAAAATTATCAAATCACCACCAAACAAGATAAGCAATTAGTGGAGCAATTATGGATTTGGTGGAGTAATTAGTGGAGAAATTAATAATGGATTTGGTGGAAAAATTGATTGATGATTTGATGGTGGCAAAATTTTGCCTATAAATACCAAGTCATTTCATTTGTAAAATTCATACTTTCTTCTTTGAAATTCTTAATGAATAAATAAGAAGATTGTATCTAGTTTGTTTATTTTTAGTTTTCAGTAATTAATTTTCAGTTTCGCACTTTCTTTTCTTTACTTTTCAGTTTTTACTTTCCGCAATTTACTTTTACGCACAATACTTTTCTTTCTTTAATTTTTAGTTTTTATTTTTTCAGTAATGAGGAGGTAATTTCCCCAGCTAGGGTGAAAGGTAATTCTTTTACTGTTACTATTTAGATTAATCTCCCTTAAAAATAATATATTCACTATTTAAAATACTGATTAATAAAGGATACCGCTATATTGGTCGGTTGGCAATTCAATTTAATCTGGTTTAAACCTGACTAATCAAGGATACCGCCAGATTGGTCGGTTGGTAAATTTATTTTGGTACCGCCTTTATGGCTGGATTATGGACAAATATTACCGCCTATATGGCTGGTTGGACTTAATTTGACTTAATCAGGATACCGCCAGATTGGTCGGTTGGTAAAATAATATCACAAGTTTATATATTATTTTATGGGAGATATCTAAATTAGTAGTAGTAAAAGTAATTCCTTTTACCTTAGCATTTTATTTTATTTTACTTTTCAGTTTTACTTTATGTCTTTTACTTTTCAGTATTTTTACTTTATGTCTTTTACTTTTAAGTTGTTACTAGCCCTAGTTATGTGTTAGTTATCTGGGGTTGTGATGAATTCTAATATCACCGGTTTATAAGGGGTTATTTTATAGTTTGGGTAATTTAAAGGTTTATTTATTAAGTCTTAAGCTTAATGCTTCTGTTGTCTGATCACCAATAAGATTGATGTGGTAAATCTAAAATGAACTAGACATAGGGATTTTAGGTTTCAGCCTTAGACTTAATAGCCCACGATCTTCCTTGAGGATAGATAACCCTTTAATAGATTTCCTTACAGGATAGGAATATACCTGTCGGGCGGGGGTAGCCATAATTGGAACTTAAACTTAATGAATCCAGATAATTTGGTTGACATAGACATATGGTTCAATTGGGTTAAACTGGGTATTTGCGTCTGACCATCGACAGAGGCTTTTGTATAATTTAGTGTTCCAGGTTAGTAAACTGATTTATTATACAAACATAAAATAACCACTTCATCTTTTAAATGATATTAGAATGATTCACGACCCTAGATCTTTGTGTCTTTTGTTATTTTCCTTAGTATTTTATTTTGTCTTTTTATTTATTTATTTTGTAAAACCACATTCAACCAATCAAACAATCATTCTCTTCTCCATTTAATTAGATATTTGTAAATAAATAGATTCAACAATTAATAACAACAATAGGAATTAAGTCCTCGTGGGATCGATATTTTTATACTACTTGAACGATACGTGCGCTTGCATTATACGTGTGTGTTTACGCCGATCAAGTTTTTGGCGCCGTTGCCGGGGACTTATATTTCTTGAGTTATTAATTTTGAAGCTATCTAATTTACTTGTATCTAATTTTCTTTATCTGTAATTTTTATTTCTTTCTTTTATTTTCAGGTGGTTAAACAATGGAACATTATTGGGAGATTGAAAGATCAAGAGCTTTACAAGAAGATACACCCCAAATCTGGGAGCAACAGTCCGGTTTTCTGAGGCCTGTTGTCCAGCCCAACAATTATCACTGGATGCCAGAACCAAGCAATACCACATTTGCTCAACAGAATGCAATGGAGAGATGTGAGATATGTGACGGTAACCACCCAAGTAATTATTGCGAGTACAACTACAATCCAGGGTGGCAGAGCTATCAAAATCCTTCATGGTACGAAGAACCATCATACTTTCCATCTTATCCACCATCCACCTACTATCCTCAACAAAAACCAGAACCATCAGAGGAAGAACAATTGATTGATATGCTCAAAAAATTTTCCAAGAAACGAGACGGAAAGTTGGATACAATGCTTGAAACAAGCCTGAAGCAACTTGAAAGTATTCAGAGACAATCAGAATTCATTCAGAGGATGACAGATCAAATGAGACAATTAACAGAAAACCAGAACTACATACCTCAAGAACCAGTTTCAGATGACACTGATGAAGCCTTCAAGTACCTAGAAATCCACAAGACACTTCAACAGAGGAGGAAGCTGAGCAGTATCAACAACCAGAGGTATCAGTTCAGGAACCCGAACCGGCAAAGTCTCGATTTGATTTCTATTATTCAGATTCTGACGAAGATGAAGCTGAATGTTTGTACCTACTGCATCAAAAATTGAGGATGGAATTCTGTATCCTCAAAATGAAGATCTTGGAGATTCCATTGCACAATGTTTGATGAAGATCTACCCGAGCCAATCATTTCAACCAGATCAGAGGAGGAAGACCTAAAAACTGACATTTCTTTTCAGGTTGAAAATTTTGAAACATGTATTTCACAGATGACAGATGATGAACTTAATGCAGAAATTTTCAAATACATCTGTGAAGAAAAGGTGGAGCAAGAAACCGAGCAAATGGAGAAGCAAATGTCTGACTTTATTAAAGATCCAGAGCATTCAGGAAAAACATCGCTGTTTTGGGGAGTACAAACCAAAGACATCACCCAGAAGCTTGACAGAATGGAATTTCCATTCCAAGTCAAGCATCATACGAGACCTCCTGATTTTCTTTCTTTCTTTGCAGGAACCACTGGAGTAACAAGAATCAAAAAGGTGACACGAGCACTGAATGAGACAAAACTCTTTTTGCCACTTTACCGTTGGAAGAGACCCTTCAAAAGCAACGCTCACGGGATTATCTTTAATCGGACATCCAAAACGACACTGAAACCTCCTTAACAGATGGATTTCAGTCACGTCTGGCTGAAGACGAAAAATTTAGCGCTAGCAGGGAGGCAACCCATACAATTTGTTTTAATTTCTGTTTTCATATTTTGTGTATACATGTTGTAGACTTTTTAATTTTGTGTGTTATTTTTGTAGGGAAAGGCATAAACGAAGCATTTTAAGACAGAAGGAATTGTGTTTGGCAATCAAAAATGAGAAACAATTCATTTGCGATGGCTGAGTAAGGAATGAAATCTTGAGACACATCCTAATGAATTTATACTACGCGAGTGGCGTATTGCGTACACAATTCCGTTGCCTTAATTATTGCTTTGATTTGCTTTTCTTTTGTACTTATCTTTATTTTCACCGATAAGATCTAAACTTTTTGACTTTTCACGATTTATTTTAACGTTCATCTAATAATTGTCATTTGGCAGATACTAGTGCAATTATTACTCACTCATTTCCAGGTCTATAAATTCAGCACTGCATTTTCTCTTCAACCCATTCAGAGATACACATCTAATAAGAGAGAGAAAATGGAAGCGACTTCACAGCAGCGAATCAAGCGAATTTGTGTTTTCTGTGGATCCAATTCTGGTAATAAACCAGAATTCATCGAGGCTGCGAAGGAATTGGGGCGAGTCATAGCGGAGCGAAATATGCACCTGGTATATGGCGGTGGCAATCTTGGATTGATGGGAAGTATTTCAAAAGCTGTTCAGGATGGTGGCGGTCATGTTTTGGGAATCATTCCAAAACCCTTGGCGGACGAACACTTAATTGGACAAACAAATGGAGATGAACGCATCGTATCTGGAATGCCCGAACAAATTCATGAAATGATCAATACTGCAGATGCGTTTATTGCGTTACCAGGAGGGCTTGGGACGTTTGAGGAAATGTTTACAGTAGCATCATGGGCGCACTTAAATATTCATCGGAAGCCCATTGGGTTACTTAACATTGAGCATTTCTTCGATTTTCTGTTTGTATTTCTTGCAGAAGCCAAAAGACATGAGTTCGTCACGAAATCAGTACATGATATCTTCCTGACTGCGACAAAGGCCGAAGAATTAATTGACCAAATCATAGCCTTTGAATCAAAACTCGATCCCATTCTCTCCAAGTTGGACTGGACAGACAACGATCGTGGTAAGAAGCGTAAACTGGACATAGATCTTAATCGGTAGTTCAACTAACCAGGTACGATTTTCTAAACTCTTCTTCTACTGTTTAAGACATTGGGGACAATGTCTCATTTAGGTTTGGGGGTGAGATATAGTTAATAGTACTTGTTTGTATTGTGTTTTTATTTTTAGTCCAAAATTTTTCGAAAAATACAAAAAAATTTGGAAAATTTTCAAAAATTACAAAAATATTTTATGTTTTTGTGTTTTTATTTTTGACTAAAAAAGTGAAATTGGTAAGAGATAGCTGAGTAAGGAGTTTCCACTCCTTAGACGTATCTCAAACCTAATTCAAAACAAGTTAATTTTTGTTTATTTCATTTTAAATTATTTAATTTGTGAATTCTCCTTAAAATGGACTAAAATGGATCTTCATTTGCTCAGTTGACAGGTATTATCAACATATATAGTAACATACAGACATGAGCTAAAATTGAAAAGTTTGTAATATTCAGTGCTCTAGTTTAATTGGAGGAAGCATCTCAAAAAGCAATGGAGTAAAAAAAAAATCTGAGATCCGAGTTATTAAGTCTGTAAGGGTGTCTTAACACCTAGTGCCCTAAAGCCAACTGGTTTGGGAGTCACTGGCCCAAAGCTCGTTACATGGATCAAAGATGCTGCAAAAAATATATATATATATCTGAAGTTTGAGTAATTAAGTTCGTAGGGGTGTCTTAACACCTGGTGCCCTAAAGCCAACTGGTTTGGGAGCCACCGACCCAACACTCGTTACATAGATGGAAGATATTGTATATAAATAAAAAATAAAAAAAAAATCAAAGAAAATCAGAAAAATGAGAAAAATTATTCCATTGCTACAAAAAGGTGTGAAATCTGATAGAACTTTAGGACAAAAATATTACTCTCTTATCAACTGCACTTATGACTGTTGTGGGAAAAAATGAGTTAATATTTTGTTGGCTGTGTATATAGAGAATGGTAAAAACAATCGGAGAATTTACTTGTTCAGTAATTTAAAATAAAACAAAACAACTAGTAACTTGGAGTAGAAGTTTCACCTGATTAGTCACTAACATCTTTATTCTCTTTTCGTTTGTCTTTTTGCTTTTGTGTGCATTAGTTTTATTATCTTTTTACTTTTGTAAAACGTTTGTGGGTATCGTTGCTGTAAGCCCTCACGAGAATATAACTCGTTCACTAGGGACACCTAGGGGTTTAAAGGCTTGTTGCATATGCTAAATGCAACCGTGATCCCTACGAAAGTGGCTTAGTTTAATTTTAATTTTATTTTGTTGTTTTGCTCGAGGACTAGCAAAATGTTAGGTTTGGGGGTGTGATGAGCGGAAAATATATCAATATTTACCGCCCCTTTTACTTAATATTTTGTTTAGTTTCTCGGGTTTGATGAACGTTTTGATATGTTTTATTTTATTTTGCAGATAAAATAATATCGGGACTCAATAAAATCATTTAGGACGAAATGTGGATCAAATAAGGGCAATTATTGGACTTGATATATTAATTTTGGAGATTGGAAACTTGAAATGGCGTTTTTGACGAAGTGCAGTTTTGGAAATTCCAATTTTGCGCATCTGTCGTACTTTGGGCATAACGTTTTACTCAGATATCGGATTGAGCTGATTCAAGTGCCAGATTAAAGAAGACTCAAAGATCTACAACTTTACAAGAGAAAATATTTTCGAATTCTGAAGATTTCATGACCGAAATTGATGAACCATCCAGAAGTGTGTGGAGTGTAATTATTAAAAGTCATTATCAATCATTTTCAAAGCAAAATATTAATTAATAAATAATTAATAAAAATTATCAAATCACCACCAAACAAGATAAGCAATTAGTGGAGCAATTATGGATTTGGTGGAGTAATTAGTGGAGAAATTAATAATGGATTTGGTGGAAAAATTGATTGATGATTTGATGGTGGCAAAATTTTGCCTATAAATACCAAGCCATTTCATTTGTAAAATTCATACTTTCTTCTTTGAAATTCTTAATGAATAAATAAGAAGATTGTATCTAGTTTGTTTATTTTTAGTTTTCAGTAATTAATTTTCAGTTTCGCACTTTCTTTTCTTTACTTTTCAGTTTTTACTTTCCGCAATTTACTTTTACGCACAATACTTTTCTTTCTTTAATTTTTAGTTTTTATTTTTTTCAGTAATGAGGAGGTAATTTCCCCAGCTAGGGTGAAAGGTAATTCTTTTACTGTTACTATTTAGATTAATCTCCCTTAAAAATTATATATTCACTATTTAAAATACTGATTAATAAAGGATACCGCTATATTGGTCGGTTGGCAATTCAATTTAATCTGGTTTAAACCTGACTAATCAAGGATACCGCCAGATTGGTCGGTTGGTAAATTTATTTTGGTACCGCCTTTATGGCTGGATTATGGACAAATATTACCGCCTATATGGCTGGTTGGACTTAATTTGACTTAATCAGGATACCGCCAGATTGGTCGGTTGGTAAAATAATATCACAAGTTTATATATTATTTTATGGGAGATATCTAAATTAGTAGTAGTAAAAGTAATTCCTTTTACCTTAGCATTTTATTTTATTTTACTTTTCAGTTTTACTTTATGTCTTTTACTTTTCAGTATTTTTACTTTATGTCTTTTACTTTTAAGTTGTTACTAGCCCTAGTTATGTGTTAGTTATCTGGGGTTGTGATGAATTCTAATATCACCGGTTTATAAGGGGTTATTTTATAGTTTGGGTAATTTAAAGGTTTACTTATTAAGTCTTAAGCTTAATGCTTCTTGTTGTCTGATCACCAATAAGATTGATGTGGTAAATCTAAAATGAACTAGACATAGGGATTTTAGGTTTCAGCCTTAGACTTAATAGCCCACGATCTTCCTTGAGGATAGATAACCCTTTAATAGATTTCCTTACAGGATAGGAATATACCTGTCGGGCGGGGGTAGCCATAATTGGAACTTAAACTTAATGAATCCATATAATTTGGTTGACATAGACATATGGTTCAATTGGGTTAAACTGGGTATTTGCGTCTGACCATCGACAGAGGCTTTTGCATAATTTAGTGTTCCAGGTTAGTAAACTGATTTATTATACAAACATAAAATAACCACTTCATCTTTTAAATGATATTAGAATGATTCACGACCCTAGATCTTTGTGTCTTTTGTTATTTTCCTTAGTATTTTATTTTGTCTTTTTATTTATTTATTTTGTAAAACCACATTCAACCAATCAAACAATCATTCTCTTCTCCATTTAATTAGATATTTGTAAATAAATAGATTCAACAATTAATAACAACAATAGGAATTAAGTCCTCGTGGGATCAATATTTTTATACTACTTGAACGATACGTGCGCTTGCGTTATACGTGTGTGTTTACGCCGATCAATAATATGAGATCATAATTATTGAGATGAGACTTGTGGATTTGATGTGAGATGTGATTGTGTGGATGATGTGTGTTGTTGTGATATGCTGCCGGGTTTGGTATGATAGTGGTCGGATTTGAGATGAGATGTGATGATACATCAGATGAGATGAGATGTGATGATAAAAAACCTTGGAAGTTGTCATTGAGGACTCTTCCATTGGTTTTGATATGGGGGAGTACGGGGGCTTCCTCATTGAGTATATTTTACTCACATTTTACGAGTTGATGGTTGGAAACCTTGGAAGTTGTCATTGAGGACTCTTCCATTGGTTTTGATATGGGGGAGTACGGGGGCTTCCTCATTGAGTATATTTCAATCCTCTGTTATACTAGACCCGGAGTAGCAGCCATGTTTGATGGATGTTTTTACTGTTGAGGTTGGATGTTTGTTGTAATGATATTATAACATATGTTATTTTCATATATATATATATATATTATATACATATATATATAACCCTATTTTGTTGGTGAGGTCATGTTGAGAGAATGAGTGTTTACTTACTGAGCTTTATAAGCTCACCCCCCTTTCCCCTAACATTTCAGGTAGTCCGTCTGTTCAGTAGTAGCAGTACCAGAATTGGATCCACGTGCCACAGTTGTATATTCGGGTTGGACCAGACATTTGTGTCATCTATTGTATTTATTTCTTTAATATTGTGTTGTAAACCACAACAGTCGTGTATACTGTTTGGATTTGTAATAAGTGATGTAATATTTGTGTGCATTTGAGTGGTTGATTGTCATATAGAATGCTCGAGCTAAAGAAGTCTTCGAACCTCTTTCTAGGGTTGGGCCCGCTCTAGGGAGGGGGTCGTGACAGATTTGGATTTAAGGTCTTAAACTTAAAATCCCTATGTCTAGTTCATTTTAAGTTTACCTAATCAATTTTATTAATGGCCAATTAATAAAAAGCATTAAGATTAAGAGGACCTGGTGGAGGTCCAAAGGATTTTTCATACTACTAGGCATGATAAAAGATTCCATATGTAGTCTGGAGTTTGCGGTATTAAATCAATGTCGTATGAATATGATGACTAACCTTTCATGTCTTCTGAGGAATGTGATATCCATGTCTTGTCGAATGGGATCTTAAATAAGTGTAAGCCTCATACATGTCATGTCGAATGAGACATTTACCTCATGCTGAGTGTAGTGTCCAGTGGGACATTCATCTTATGATGAATCTTCATTTGAAACATCTTCATTGAGCCAAGACTACATCTTTGTATTGTCGAGTGTGATAGCATCCCAATGATGTATATCCATGTAATGTTGATTGGAACTTTAGGCAACTCACCCTACTTATCTGTCGTGTCGAATGAAACTTCAGCCAATAACTGATCCTTCCTCCATGTCGTGTCGACTCGAACCTTAGCCCCTAACTAAGATATGTTCATTGTCGTGTCGAGTGGTGTTTCAGCCCATGGCTAAGAGTTCTTCATTGTCGTGTGGAGTGGTACCTCAGCTCCTAGCCAAGACTTTTTCCTTGTCGTGTCGAGTGGACCCTCTGTCAGATACTAAGCCTTCTTCCATCTGGTAATGTCGACTGGGATGTCCATGCCAAGTATTCATTTGTGTATTGTCGTATGGGACATCATTCTCATGGCAAGTCTTTATACATGTAGAGTGGGGCTGCTGGATATTCCAATGCAAGACACATTGCTTCGTCGTATGGGGTGAATGGTAGAAAAATTGGTTAAATTGGAAGGATGCGCCTTGTTCTTTCATGGTCGAATGAGGAGTTGAAAATCCTTTCATGTAGTTTGGAGGAGATGGCAATCCTTCATCGTCTGAAAGATATGATAATTTTTTTCACGTAGTATGGAGGATATGACAATCCTAGAGTTTACTTTTTGGCCGATTGGGTATGTTGGAGGATTTTGAGGGTATTCTCATGTCGATTGGGAGAAGCATGTCGATTGGGTTAGGTGTTGGTAAATATAGGTCGATTGGAGCAAATGGATTTCTCCCTAAGTTGGAGTTTTGGTATGATAGTTTTCTTTCTAAAGTAACCAATGAATACTTATTTGGGAAGCTATGGTGTCCCCAATGCGACAATGGGTGGTCATCTAACCCTTTTTTTTATTGACTAATTACATCAAGTATCACTTTATTGAAGTACATTGCTAGCATATCAGTTGTAGGGTCGCTTGGGCGGATTTGAGGTTCTCTCATTGTGATGGCTGATGTAATTATCTCTTTTGTTGTTTCTTTTATCCTCCTCCCATCTATTCTCAATTTGAGCCTGGGCCATGGCATGATCCATAGTGTAGCATCGAAATTTAGTGAGCTTTTTATAAAGTCCACTTTCTGAAAGTAATCCATTTCTGAATGTTTCCACTGCAGTAGGCTGATAGAGATCTGAGATTGTTATCCTTTCTTTATTGAAGCGAGCCACGTAGCTTCACAAGGACTCCACTCTCCATTGTTGGATTGCATTAAGGTCATTGGTGGTCTTCTCAAGCTTGCAAGAACTTGCAAAATGCTCCACAAATTTATCAGCTAGTTCCTGATATGACCCAATAGTCTTGTAAGATAGATTGAGGAACCAAGTGAGGGATGGGCCCGCCAATGTTTCTCTGAATCCTCTACACATTCCAGCTACCCATTGATGAAGAGCCAGATCAGTCGACATCATCTTGTATTTGTAATGGATCACATGATCATTCGGGTCTATGGATCCGTCATACAGCTTCATATCTGGAGGACTGAACTTCCTTGGTAGTTCGGTGGAAGTGATGGTGTCCAAAAATGAGGTATCTGAGATCGTGCCGGTTCGGCTTTTTTCTCACTGGTAGTCTGACACCAGGTAGTCTGGAGAGAATTGCATCTTTGAACTCCTGCATTTCTTTGCGCATGGTGGAGGCAACTTGCCGTGCTTGGTCGGTTGAGGAAATATGTTGACTTCTTTCTTGATTTGGTGGATGGTTGTCTGATGGCAGATTGTCACTTGTCACATTGTTGAATGCCCCCAAGAGATTGGTGGGGATTATGGGATTGCCGGGAAGGTCTGTAGTATCAGGTTGTCGGGAGGTTGAAGAGATTTGCTCCAGTTGCTTCTGGAGGGTTATATTGGAGATTCGCATGACTGAATTTTCCTCCTCTAAGACTCGTAATCGTTCTTATAGAATGGCCAATTGAGAAGCCATAGGATCTAATGTCTGATCGCTGCTAGAAGCCATGTGCAGCTGTGTTGAAGGGATCGTAGACTGAGAGATATTCGTCTGCTATGAATCGCTAAGGCCCCACGGTGGGCGCCAAATTGTGGATGCTGGTTTTCGCCCGAGGTCCACAGTCGAGAATTTGTAGGTTGAGGGCACTAGCGATCCTGCAAAACAAAGGTAGAGTGAGCGGGAGTAGACTACCCATCTGTGTGGTGGGTGCCGGGGCACTCCGACGCTCAAGTCAGTGATGAAAGTGATCTATTAATACCGTTGAAGGAGGAGCAAGCTTAGAGATTACCTTGATTCATGTGAGCTACCGTGTGGGCTGTAGGTAGAAGGTATATAAAGAGAATATTGCTTGAGCTATTGGTAGAAGAGCTTATCTGCCCCTTCTCTTCTGGACTTTGGTTCCTCTTATAGGCGATTCCAGGTGGGACTCATGAATGCCTTAATTGTTTATATGTTTTGGGTGATTGTAACAGTCGAGTCGTGAAGAGGCAGTTATGGGCAGTCATGAAGGGTAGTTATGGGTCTGGACGTTTCATGGGTTGGTATTTAAATGGGTTCAAGTATCGGTCTTTGGGTATGATGTTTCTCCGAGCCTGGGCCTGCACAATGTCTTTGGGTTCGGTTAGGGGGTTTCGGGGGTGCATTTAGCAGTGGGCCTGAGGCGAAAGGTCGAAATTAACCTTGGACCAAATTTGGCCCGTACATAAATAATGGTTTGACTTAACCAAAATATTTGATGAGTTGGCCCTCATCATGATCATTTATTTTGGAGGCAAATGTTAAGTTTCATATAAGATATGATGACAAGAGTTGTCATGACATGAGTTGTCAACCTAACGATCTATGAGTTACATGAGATGTAATTGGTAATAAGTACCTACCCAATTGAGCTTAAAGAAAGTGATTAACCATCGTTGTCATTTTATTTTAAGTAAAATGAGATCATAGCCCACTATAATTTTGTCACTAAAAGGGCTGAAAAAATTCAAATAAAATAGCAGGAGTAACCATTAGATTAAAAGTCCAAATATCTTATGGTTTATATCAATTCAATAAATCTAATCAAAATTCTATATTCTTCATATAGGTTTCCAAACAAAACATGAGTAACAATATTTCCCTCCGAAACATACTTGATGCTAATAAGTTGATTGAACCTAGCTTCGCAGACTGGTACCGCAACCTAAGAATTGTTCTTAGGCAAGAGAAGAAGGTTTATGTCCTGGAACATAATGTTCCACCAGAACATGCCGAAGATGCAATACAAGAGGAATATAATGATTGGTTAAAGCATTATGATGATGATGAGCAGGCAATATGTGTGACGTTGGGCTCAATGTCATCAGAATTACAAAAGCAACATGAGTCTATGGATGCGAGCACAATTATAACACATCTCAAGGAGTTGTTTGATGCATCCGCTCGCACCGAAAGATATGAGATATCTAAGGCTCTATTTCGATCCATGCTGAAAAATGGTTCTTCAGTTAATGACCATATGCTGAAGATGATTAGCTACATTGAAAAATTAGCTGATCTTGGTTTTATCATGGACCATGGCTTATATATTGATCTTGTATTGCAATCACTGCCAGAGTCTTTCTCTCAGTTCATTTTGAATTTTCATATGAACAAGTTGGATGCTACACTTCCTGAATTGCTTAATAAGTTAAGACTTGCTGAGAAAGACATAAAATCACAGAAAGGTTCTGTGATGCTAATGAGTGGTTCAAAAAAGTTTAAGAAACGCCATAAGAAATGTTCAAAGGGTAAGGCCCAAAAGGCCAAATCTCACAAGCCCACTGGTGGTGTGACTAAGAAGAAAGACAAGGGCAAATGTTTCTTCTGTGACAAAGATGGGCATTGGAGGAGAAACTGTGCAAAATACCTCGAAGAAAATAAGAAAAAGCAAGCATTTGCTTCTACTTCAGGTATATTTATGATTGAGGTTAATCTTAATGATAGTAAATCTTCTACTTGGATATTGGATATTGGATATTGGTCGTGGTTCTCACATATGTAACAATATGCAAGGCCTCAAGAAGAGTAGAAGACTTCAAGGAGATGAAGTGGACCTACGAGTGGGAAATGGAGCAAGAGTTGCTACTTTAGCCGTAGGAACTTATTTTCTATCATTACCATGTGGGTTAATTCTAGAATTAGAAAATTGTTTTTATGTTCCAGTACTTAGTAGAAACATTATTTCCGTATCTTGTTTGGACAATGAAGGTTTTAATTTTATAATAAAGAACAATTGTTTTTCATTTTCATATGATGATATTTCGTATGGTATTGGATATTTAAGCAATGGATTGTATGTTCTGGAATTAAATAGCATTATCCTCAATATAAATAAACAAAATAGTTTAAAAGAATCATACCTTTGGCATTGTAGACTCGGTCATATCAATGAAACACGACTTACAAAAATACATAAAGAGGGTTACTTGAACTGCTTTGATTATGAATCATATGCAACTTGTGAATCTTGTTTAATTGATAAATTGATCAAATTGTC
Organism: Zanthoxylum bungeanum; assembly: GCA_019454045.1. Classification (NCBI taxonomy): domain Eukaryota; kingdom Viridiplantae; phylum Streptophyta; class Magnoliopsida; order Sapindales; family Rutaceae; genus Zanthoxylum; species Zanthoxylum bungeanum. Next base: position 31,281 of record SKCR01052772.1, read on the forward strand.
CTTTACTAGAAAAGACTACGTGCAACCGAATTACTAGAGCTAGTACATACCGATGTATATGGCTCTATGTCGATTCAAGCAAAGGGTAATTACTCCTACTTCATAACCTTTACTGATGATTATTCACGTTTTGGTTACGTATACTTAATAAAGTATATGTCTGAATCATTTGAAAAGTTCAAAAATTCAGAAACGAAGTAGAGAAACAAACTAGCAAAAGCATTAAGACACTCCGATCTAATCGAGGTGGAGAATACTTGAGCTACGAGTTTCAAGACTATTTTAAGGAACATGACATCATTTCACAATGGACTCCTCCAAGGACACCTCAACACAATGATGTTTCCGAAATGAGAAATCAGACCTTGTTAGACATGGTACGATCAATGATGTCTAGCACATATCGTCCGATATTGTTCTGGGGACTAGCATTAGAAACCGCTGCTTACCTTCTAAATAATGTTCCATCTAAATCTGTTAGCAAGACACCATATGAGATATGGCATGACAAACGACCCAATCTTAACTTTATAAAAGTTTGGGGTTGTGAAGCTTATGTGAAGCAATCACTTGCTGACAAGCTGGAATCAAGGTCAATTAAATGTAAATTTGTGGGGTATCCAAAAGAAACAAGGGGATACTACTTCTACAATCCAAGTGAACGAAATGTGTTTGTTTCACGAAATGCTATTTTTCTAGAGAAATAGTTTCTTCTAAGAAAAGATAGTGGGAGTAGACTGGAACTTGATGAAGTCCCAAAACCATCAAATGACATTGAATTACCTTCAACTCGCAAAAGATTGGCGGTGGAACAACCACAAGTTCAAGAACTCCGAAAGTCTAGTAGAATACAACATGAGCCATGAAGATATAAATCTCTCATAGAAGGTAAACATGATGTATTTATCATTGAGAACGATGATCCTACTAGCTATACAGAGGCAATGTCTGACATTGACTCTTCTAAATGGCTTGAAGCTATGAAGTCTGAAATGGATTCGATGCATACTAACCAAGTTTGGAACTTGGTAGATGTACCTGAAGGGATAACTCACATTGGGTGCAAATGGGTCTTTAAAAGAAAGACAAATGCAGATGACAAAGTTCAAACCTACAAGACTAGGTTGGTGGCAAAAGGTTATAAACAAATTCAAGGAATTGATTATGATGAAACTTTTTCGCCAGTTGCCATGTTAAAGTCCATTATGATTTTGCTTGCAATAGAAGCATACCATGATTATGAGATTTGGCAGATGGATGTCAAAACTGCATTCCTGAATTGAAACCTTGAAGAGGATGTGCATATCACATAACCTGAAGGTTTCATTTCTAAAGGAAATATAAACAAGGTATGCAAGCTACAACGATCCATTTATGGATTAAAGCAAGCATCTCGGAGTTGGAATCTTCATTTTTATGAGACAATCAAAGAGTCTGATTTTTATAAAAAATGAAGAAGAACCTTGTGTATACAAGAAGGTTAGTGGGAGTGCAGTCGTATTCCTAATATCATATGTGGATGACATATTAATAATAGGAAATGACATTCCAATGCTCCAATCAGTCAAACTATGGTTATCCAAGAAATTCTCCATGAAAGATTTGGGAGAAGCAACCTATATTCTAGGAAATAAGATCTATAGAGATAGATCTAAAATGTTGCTTGACCTCTCACAATCCATGTACATAGACAAGGTTCTTAAAAGGTTTAAGATAGAAGATTCCAAAAGAGGCTACTTGCATATGAGACATGAAATCTACCTCTCTAAGGAGATGTGCCCTAAATCTTCTGAAGAGGTTAAGCGCATGAAACAAATCTCATATGCTTCTGCTATAGGATCAATCATGTACGCTATGTTATGTACGAGACCTGATATATCTTACGCTCTAAGTGTTACGAGCAGATATCAGGCTAATCCTGGAGAAGATCATTGGATAGTTGTCAAGACAATCCTTAAGTACTTAAGAAAGACTAATGATGTGTTCTTGATTTATGGAGGATGTTCCAAGCTCAAAGTATTGGGCTATTGTGATGCTAGCTTTCAGTCTGATAAAGATGATAGCAAATCACAGTCTGGATACTTGTTTACTATGTTTGGAGGTGCAATAAGCTGGAAGAGTTCTAAACAAACTACTACAACAGACTCAACAACGGAAGCCGAGTACATAGCCGCTTCAGAAGCAGCTAAAGAATCAGTTTGGATAAAGAAGTTCATCACAAATTTAGGTGTTGTTCCTAACAGTAACAATACAATTGTGATGTATTGTGACAACACCGGAGCCATAGCACAAGCTAAAGAACCAAGGTCTCGTCAGAAATCCAAACACGTTCTTAGACGATATCACCTGATTAGAGAGATAATCTAAAGAGGTGATGTGAAAATAGAGAAGATTCCTACTGAAAAGAACTTAGCAGATTCTCTTACTAAAGCACTAACCCAACAGAAGCATGATAGGCACGCTGAATTGTTTGGTGTAAAATATCATAGAGATTGGCTCTAGTGCAAGTGGGAGATTGTTGGTTATATGCCCGAGATCCAATATGGACAAATATGTAATTTTATATTATTGTATTGATTAATAAAATTTGGCAGTTTATTTATAAGTATTGTCCATAAGTAATTTTGACTACTTGTAAAATAAAGTCATTAGAATGGCGATTGAAGAAATTAAATTAAGTTTAATTTATGAAATCCACTCCCGATCGTAGGATTATCAACACAAGACATTGATAGATCCAGTTTAGATCGGCATATGTTATGTCTGTTTCCTTATTGAAGGAAAGTAGCTGATCTCATAAGCTACTAGTGAAGGTGTTAACTTAGTCTAACATATGGATGCTTGTTGGAGAACAAGTACATCGAACTGACCCGCTTGAGAACCCATATGGAGTGTTATCCTTATGTCTATGGGATTTCTCTTTGTAAAGATAGTGTGAATGATCCTTAGACTTGAGGTCTCCATGGTATCTTGTACGTGGATCATATATGCTTTGAAATTACACATCTGTAGTCCATAACGAGATTGCGCATGGGTAATGATTGGGCAATATGAAAAACATATGAAGGTAGTGAGTGATCAATAAAGGATTCGCCGCTCTAGATAACATAGAGTTGATATCCCAAGAGGCGCAATTTGACATAAGTGATAATATAAGTCCATGGTCATGGCGAGTTCTGAAAGGAGTTTCAGAATATATATATATATATAGATATATAATAGATATATATATATATATATATATATAGAATTATCAGCTTAAGTCAATGTTCTAATAGCCATGATTTAATAGAGTAGACATTTTCCATGTTCTAGAATTATAGGTGGGATATGTATGAGGCGAAAAGATTGAATCATACGGTAATCGTATACGGAATAGGTTTCACTAAAGTTAGTATTCTTTATTAATTGGGGGTCATGATGCATTGCTAGATGCCGCTCTTGATCTATGGAAATTAGTTTCTTAATAAGAAGTTAATTAATGATAAATTAATTAAATTAATTTATCAAGACTTATGAAGTCTATAACTATCTCCATTGCCAACATAAGAAAGAACCTAATGGGTCACACACTTTAAAGTATTGAGGAGTTAATGATAAATTATGTAGATTTAAGTTTTAGGACTTTAATGTCAAGTTCTTAAACTTTGGGGTAAATTCGTAATTTTAGAAATTATGGATAAAAATGGAATTCTGGAAATTTAAGGACCAAAGTGCAAATCTGGAAATTAGGGGCTGTTTCATAATTTTCAAAAATGCAGGGGTCATTTTGTAATTTCCAAAAATATAAGGGCTGAACTATAATTGTATTAAATTATAATTTCAGATTTATAATATCCTAATTTGATTAGGATTGATAAATTTTATTTAATTAATTTAATTAAATAAAATAAGGATAATGGTTGTTTATTTAGGATGAATTAAAATTTCTATTTTAATAGAATTAAATCTTATCCTATTAATTCTAAAATAATTGGAATTAAAACAACTCAAATCAAAAAGGCTATAAAATAAGCCCCTTGCCATTAGTGAACAATAAAAAAATTGAAAAGGAAAAATTGGAAAGAAATTTTGGCGTGAGAAGCAAAATAAAGAAATAAATTTTCTTTAAACAAAATTTCTTATATTCCTAATATTTCATAAACCCTAAAACAAGTTTATTTTCTTAAGATAGCACTAAAGAAAAGACACTTACATAATCTTGGATTTGAGAAATCCAAAATCTTTAACTCTCTGCTTTGTGTGGATACCGTTGGAGGCCAAACGTGTGGGTGACTCTGAAGAATTTGCGAGGAACGGTACATGGATTACTTAAAGGTTTAATGTATGTTTTTATTTATGTTTAATAAATAAATATTATCATGGAGCATGAAAATTAATTATGATATTGGATTGAAAATTTATCTTTAAAATTGAAAAATTTTATTTTTCCACCGCATATCGTATGCTAGATTTCCTACACCCCACACATTACCTAGTTAACAAATTTGAGTTACACAATAAAGGGTGGGCCTATACATATGTTATAAAATAGGGATGATAAAATCCTGACCAATCTTTTTTTTTAAAATTAGTATTTTTTTATTTTTTTTTTAAATTAAATTTTAAAATATTTTAATACAATAATTTTCGTAATTTTTTGAATTTAGTTATATATATCTATATTATAAAGCACAATGGTGTGAAAGGAAAAAGAGTGTAACAGATGGTTATGATTAAGAGAGATAATGTATCCAAAGGTTATCTTTATGTGGCTTAATTGACGCCTCAGATAATTTCATTATAATCTAATGGCTGATAAAGAATCATTTCATTATAAAATCTCTATAAAAATGTAAAATGAAAACTACCAAATAAATTAAAGAATAAAATCATTATTAAAAAATGAAATCATTTCATTATAAATAAATTAAATAATAAAAATCCAATCTCTCTGTAAATTCTGTAATATCGTGCCGTAGGCACGGGCAGTATATATAAATAATATAATTGAAATGAATATAGTCATTTAACAATTATAACCTACGGCTACTCGGCTAGCAAGAGGCTCTCTCATTAATTTATCGGGTCGGGTTAAAACTTAAATCTCCAGAGGCCAGGTGATCAAATTTTGACGGTCAACTTTCTTGACAGCAGCCCAATGGAGGCCCATACGACCTTGCAATTAAATGGAATCTCAAGCCCCACGCACAAACAGAAAGATAAAAGGGAAAGAAACAGAGAGAGAGAGAGAGAGAGGCAAAAAAAAAAAAAAAAAAAAACTATTTTTATGTTAATGAGTAAAAATAAAATTATTTATTCATTACTTTTTTTTTAATCGAGCGGATCTCTAAATTCTAAAATCCCCCAAAACACAAAAATTTCACTCACTAGTCACTATGGCCTTTCACGTTGCTTGCCCAATTACATGGTATTGTACTATTAATTATTATTATTATTATTATTATTATTATTATTATTATTATCATTATCATCATCATCATCATCATCATCTTCACATAATAGTGAGAGCTTCTCTTTATCTCGTGGCTGCTCTTTCATATTTTGTTTGTTTTGTTTGCAGCAAGCGAATTTGCTTCTGCACGCTAGGGTTTCAGCGGAGCGTCCAGAGTTCGAAGACGCTAAACGACTTCGTACACGAGGTCGGTTTGGTGGAGGAATTTTTGAAGGATCCTTGGGGAAAAATTAGGGTTTCGAAAGAGGATAGTACGGTTCAGGTACTTGTTCCTGAGGTTCCGCTGCTCGCTGTTGTTGATGGACCTGGTGCTGTTGTTGATGTGGCGGAAGAGGCGGCTACTGCCGTGTCGGTTCAGACTAAGCGTGTGGCCTTGCAACGTAAGGCTGCCTCTGCGATGGTCGTTGCTGAGGATTATGCTAGACGGTTCGAATCCGGTGATGTTGCCGTATGCTTCTTGATTTTGCTTTTGATGTTTTCTTTTAATTTACTTCAATTATTTCAAAATCGGTGGTTAGGTTCTTGAATTTCAGCTTAATTTATTTTGTACTTAGTATTCTAGATTATTTTTACGTTCTGTAATCAAACAACAACGTGTTTTACGCTCTGTAATCAAACAACAACGTGTTTTAACCATAGTTTTAAAACTCCATTTGAGGCGAGCCTTAGGCGCCGCCTCGCAGTCATGGCACGTCGAGGCTGTCGCCTCAAACCGAATTTTCAATAGGACCGTCTCAAAGGCCTGAGGCGGCCCGCCTCATGACGCCTTGAGTCGAGGCGGCTTGAGGCGGTTTGAGGCGGACGCCTCGACCCGAAAGCCTTAAAGTTACTATTTTTGAAAGAAATTTAAAAAAAATTAAATAAGGGAACTGAAAGTAGGGACAATGAGTCCACCTTGAGAGCTTCTTTATAGAATTTTTTTAGGTAGTGTTGTTATTTGTTAACCACGTTGACAGAGTAGCTCGACCCCGATACTTAGCCGAAAATGGCAAATCATATTTATTTATTAATTATAATTTGTTATTAATAAATTTACTTATGATAGGAATTATATATGATGATGATTCTTTGGAGGATGACATTTCAGACCCACATTTCATGCTATTAGACACAAGTGATCGCCTATTCAGAGATTAGCGGTCATTTTATTTCATAAACATGTTTTGTTATATTTTATTTTGTTTAGTTTTGATAAATGCTTTTATGTATTAGTTGTTATAGAATTGTTGTAAATGATTTATTTTAATGCTTTTAGTTTTTTTTCGTGTTCGGATTGAGGCCGTCGCCTCGACCGCCTTGAGGCTGCTCGCCTCGCCTCACGCGGGAGACCGCTTCATACCGCATACCGAGTTTTCGAACCTTGGTTTTAACTATATTTTTACTGTAAAGGCTACTCTTGCAGAATCTGTTATTTATGTATTTATCATTTGTTTGTCTTATTTGACTTTTTTAATTTGGTTCATTTTGGTTCTGATGGCTTTGGCATTTCTGTCAAGTGTCCTTACAGGTGGGGTTATTTGAGGAATTTTTAATGACTTATTTTGTTGTTATAGAATTTGGGTTATGTGATATTGATTGTTTTTTTTTATTACAATATAAATCTACAGATATACAATCTGCAATCTACTGGAATATTGAATACAAATGTTTATAGTACATCCAGAATTCGACGTCTACTAGAGACGAAATATCTAATCCCACCGAGAATTCTACTCCCACTTTGGAGAGAATTTTTACTCTGAAAATTGAGAGATTTTGACTCCCTGCCATTGCAGGGAGTCGAACTTGTGCTCTCCCATTTGGGAGAGCACAAGCTCACCACTGGGCAAAGAGCCTAGTGGCGTGATATTGATTGTTTAGATGACCTTAAAGGAGGGATTCTGAGGGAAAGGTCTCATCCTCCTCATGACTTGAGATTATTTGAGTTTATCTGTATTGCTAAATCATTTTCTTTTCATGTGCAGACAGCCTCGAAAGATATTGCTGGAGAAGACCAGGGTCAGTCCAACACAAATGTAATGTGCCAGCTCTGCTTTGTGGGTGAAAATGAAGGTAGTGAAAGAGCAAGAAGGATGCTTTCCTGCAAAAGCTGTGGCAAGAAGTATCACAGGAATTGCTTGAAAAATTGGGCTCAAAATAGAGGTATCGTATATTGGCCTTATAGTCATGATGTTGCAAATTGATACCCTTTTCATCATATGGGGTTTTGTTTGCAGATTTATTTCATTGGAGCTCGTGGAAATGCCCATCTTGTCGAATTTGCGAGGTACTCTTTGACATGTAGTAACTACCAGTCTTCTTTTGTTGTGTGAGTGACCAAACAGATACTCCTCTGTTTCATGCGAGTATGGTAGTCGATGATGATGTTTCCTAAATTTCTTGTAAACCTGGTTTCTCTTCCTCTTTTTTATGTTTTTACTGATTCTTTACGCTGAAAAGATTCCGAAAAAAAGTAACAACTTTTGACCCTAAAAATTCTCCTTTTGACCCTAAAAATTCTCCTTTTGACACATTTCCTGCGTATATAATTGCTATTGTAACATCTGGTAGCAGGGCTGTTATAATTTTTTCCATATGGTTTTCAATTATTTTTAGCATTGTTCTTACACTTAATCTCTTATTTATATAGATTTGCCGAAGAACTGGAGATCCAAATAAGTTTATGTTCTGTAGAAGGTGTGATGCTGCTTATCATTGTTACTGTCAACATCCTCCACACAAGGTAGGGTTTTCATAGCATATACTTCACTTGTTCTTCATGTGTTAGTTAAAATATATCTTTTATTTTATTTTTCTCGATGGTGTAGAATGTTAGTTCTGGGCCATATTTGTGCCCAAAGCATACAAAGTGTCACAGCTGTGGATCGAATGTGCCAGGAAATGGCCTTAGCGTACGGTAATGATTGTTAACACTTACGTACATCTTTTTTGCTTATATTTGTCTTACTACATAAGTTAACGTATTCTTCTATACATTTTTCTGAATCTACTGGTAGCTCCTTTATAATTAACAGGTGTATTTATTATTTGCTCTTATGTTCCAGGTGGTTTCTGGGATACAGTTGTTGTGATGCTTGTGGAAGATTGTTCGTAAAGGGTAATTATTGCCCTGTGTGTTTGAAGGTATTATTTGTTTTCTTGAGGAATGTGAATGTTATGGTTTCTTTGGTTGTATTGGCTTCCACTCACTATTATTGGGGTTGCAGGGAGCATGATAGATGTTAGCAATAGAATGCTTTATCAGTAGGTGGAAATAACCCAGATGTTAATGATTTAGCAGCTTTTGTTTCTCTAGTGAATAATTTGTTGAACGTGCATTCACAACCCATTATTCACTTCTCCTTTCTCCATATTCCTGTCCTTTTCTGAGTCCATAGTACAAGGTTAATTGTCTATTTCATTTCCTGTGAAGGAACTTGACTAGATTTTTGGCATAACCTGGTAGGTTTACAGAGACTCTGAATCGACACCAATGGTTTGTTGTGATGTTTGCCAGCGTTGGGTGCACTGCCAGTGTGATGACATCAGGTTTGCTACTGGCCCTTGTTCATTAATAGATACAATGAGATCACTTCTACCATGCTATCTTGACTTCATTCCTTTTGGATATGGGGATTGATTATTTGTAAAAAAATGTTATGCAGTGATGAAAAATATTTGCAGTTTCAAGTAGATGGAAATCTTCAATATAGATGTCCTACATGTCGTGGAGAGTGCTACCAGGTTTGTTTGAATTTGATATTGTATTCTTTCAATCGCTCACTTTCTGCAGCATGGTAGGTGAGTTGTAGGATTGTTTTCAGTATCTTAAATTTGGTATTTTTTTTCTTTCTTTCTTTTTCTCTTTTTAGTTTCCATTTTTTCCTAAATTTAATCTGAATTGCCAGGTCAGGGATCTTGAGGATGCAGTTCGTGAACTTTGGAGGAGAAAAGATATGGCTGATAAAGACCTTATTGCTAGCTTGAGGGCTGCTGCAGGGTTGCCGACTGAAGATGGAGTATTTTATCTCTCTCCATACTCAGATGATGAAGAAAATGGCCTTGTGGTATTAAAGAATGAATTTGGGCATTCTTTAAAGCTCTCTCTTAACGGGGTAGTTGATAAGTCACCAAAAAAGGCCAAGGAACATGGAAAAAAAGGGTCAAATAAGAAGTACTCCAAGAAAAAAGGATATCAGATGCCTTTAAACAGTAAAACAGAACATGATCAGAGTTTAGAAGGACATCGTGATGCTCAGTCTCATGGAAACAGCTTTGGTGATGAAATGCGGTCTCCTAAAAATGAAGTACATGATATTTCTTCTTTGGTTGCTGGAGTCGCAAGTCATACTGAAGGGGTTTGTTCTATCAATCAGCGTGGAGTTTTGAAACACAAGTATGTGGATGAAGTAATGGTGAGTGATGAGGATAAGATATCTAGAGTAAAATTCAAGACTAGTAAACCACATGATTTAGATAGTGATGAGGATGATGGAAAACTTGTTAGCAAGTCAAAGACTATAAAGGCAAAGAAGCTGGTTATAAATCTAGGCGCACGAAAAATAAATGTTACCAACTCTCCACGGTCTGATGCTTCAAGCTGCCAGGGGGAACAAAACTTGATGACCTCCAATGGTATGGCATATTGCGTTTAAATGTTATAAATAAAAATATTTAAAGAACCTCAATTGCATGTCCCGTTACATATCAGTTTCAAATTGCCTCTGTGAAGAGTATATTTAGTTCTTAAAAGTTTATAACTCTCTAGATTCCAAATGGAAAATGGGTTATATTATTTGTACTAATTAGCTGGAAAGCCTGGAATTGAAGATACAAGCCTGCAAAGAACGAATAGCAAGTTTGTGCTGGATATATGTGATTTCAGTGCTAAACTTGATGATTATTATTTGGTGCTAAAATTTCATTTGCTTTATAAAATATGTTATTTCTCATGAAGCCTTGCTTGGAATTTTCTAATGGAAGATATTCAATTCAGACATGCTGTTATTAAAATTGATGTTATTTGCAATTTGCAGGAGACAGAGTTGACCACACCAGCCACTCAATAGGTTTGAAGATAGCTGGAAGAGGTGGAAACGTGATTAAGTTTGGAAGACTTAGGCAAAAAGTTTCTGACTCAAACACCAAAGATGCTAGAGGGAGCTTTGCTGATGGACATGAACCAGAGCACATGCATGTATTGTCCAGAAAAAGAAACAGTGATGGAAGCAGGGCTGCAGGTGACAGGAAGCAGTTGGAAAGCAGGCCTGATGCTTCCGGGGAAAACAATGATGATGCACTAGTTTTGCAGTCGTTGCCGAAGGATTCCAAGCTTTCGCTTAAGCTTAAATTTAGAAAACGTAGTCTTGAAAATCAGAATTCTCAGGTCTCTCAACCTGAAGAAGAAAAGAGTCTAATAAAAGGCCAAAGGACGAAAAGAAAGAGACCATCACCTTTCATGGAGAAAACATCATTTAATGAAGATGAAGGTGCTACACAATCAAATCAAGACAGTTTAATGAATGAGATAATGGATGCTAATTGGATATTGAAAAAGTTGGGTAAAGACGCAATTGGAAAGAGAGTTGAAGTTCATCAGCCATCAGACAACTCATGGTGAGTTTGATATATTTAGACTTTAACTCCCAAACCCCATAAGGCCAAATCCCTTTATTTTGTGTTTCCTCACTTTTGAACTGACATTAGAAAGATAAATCAGAGCTCTCAATCTGCAATTACTATATTGTAAATGGCCTGAATCATTTATGGTTATGCTCTGTTGTGAGATTTCTTGTTCATGATGGCTATAATTGTTTTACTTATTTTAAAATTGTTACCTTAATCCAGGCATAAGGGAGTGGTCACCGACACTGTTGAAGGCACTTCCACGTTATCCGTCGCATTAGATGATGGCGGAGTGAAGCCATTGGAACTTGGGAAACAAGGAGTTCGTTTTGTTCCTCGAAAGCAAAAGAGGTCAATATTGTGAATGCTCTACTTTGAGGTTTATGATTTATTTTCTCATCTCGGCAGTTTTCCCTTTCCTATGCTTGGATATCCTACTCTTCCTGATTGTGTGGAGTTGGCCAATCTTGCACACCACATCAATATTCCGTTAGGGCTTCTCATTTTTCTGACAAAGTATCGATTCTGTTCAATCTGGGTTGAAGTCGAATGCAGGTTGCCTCTTTTTCTTCTTTATTTGTTGCCCCCTTCCCTCCACTGTATTTGAATAGGTTCTAGATTTGAAATGCAGATCTTATTTTAGGTGTACCCGTAGTGAAAATGATTAGTCTCATGCGGATGTGCATGTGCTATTGATAGATGATTGGATACTGAGTGCACAGCACAATTAATGCTGAATATTGAAAGTTTGAATCTGTCAAGGTGCGAAAGCTCTATGTATTTGATTTAATTGTAAATGAGATGGGGATGACTGATTTTTTGTGTTGACCAAAGATTGTCTTTTACATTTGCAACCTCAAGGCTTAAGATTCACAAACAATTGATTCCTCAATTTTCTTAACCAAAAGAAAGATTTCAAGGCAACCACTAGTTCCCACCTGGACAATACAAATTACGTGACGATTATCCATTTGTACAAACTTATCACAATTGGATGCTTGTTCAGTCTTTTCCAATACATTAACCTAACCACCAACTTGATCCATTGAGTGAACAAATAACTAATACATGGCCAAAAATAGAGAAAAGTAAAGCATAAGAATTTGCAGAAATAATGGCATCGATGACCATGATAGCTTCCTTTCTTGGCAGCCAGGCTCCGGTCACCGCTCGCCGGAGGCTTGTTGTAAAGGTCATATGACCCAAAAAAAAATTAAACTAAGACGCTAAAATAAAAGGCTAATCTAACTGTCAATACAAAATTAGGGGAGCTTCAGTTTCTCTCTGAGTATGTTCGATCCTATCTTGCCACATTCACTAATAACTCATCTTTCAACTTCCCAGTTAACATTTGTGTACATTCATTAGATTTAATAATTAATTGTTAATAGATTAAGTTAAAAAATCTTAATTGATAAAAACAGGTAGATGTTATGGTGGTTGAGGTATCTTATCTTTTAGTGGTGTTAGGTCTAGTTTTGGTTGACAAATTCCGTAATAAAATATGTTCAATTGAATTGTAATGAATATTTTGGAATAATTGGACAAATATTTGGAAGAAATTGGATGAGGATTTCAGAGCTCACTTTGACACGAATCCAGCCACTCAAGGAACATTAGATGTCACGACCATCAATATAATAGAGTCTTTGCAAGTGCCAACATGGCCAATCACACGCTAAAGAGCTAAGAAGATCGGAGAGACGCAATGGCGGGGCTAGTACATAATGTCATGGTCGAGTGTGACAGACAACTCCAAGGCATAATGGCAACATATAAGGGCTTCTATAGAGTGGGTCCAAAACTATTCCACTTGACCCAAGTCATACCAGATTAACACACTAGCAATTCGGAAGTCAGGTACCTTTTTAACGAATCAGGTTGAATTAAGTCCAACACCACAAATTCAGGCCAAGACAATAATTATTAGGCTTTAAAACACATCATTGAGTTTATATACATGAAGGCCACAAATTTTGGGGATGTTTTTGTCAAGGAGATAATTTAGACATGGCTTTGAAAAACTTGCCACCTTTGTTGGATTTTTGTGGTTTTGTTGTTTTTCCTTTTGTTGAATTTTTTGGCAAAGTTGTTGATGACTTTAGCCACATTGTTTGACATTTTTGTTATGTTGTCTAGATTATTAAATGACTATTAAGGGCATAGCCTTTAATTAGCCATTAGTTAGACTTTAATGGTGTTTTGGTCATTTTATGTCCATTAGGTTTTCTTTCTTTGTACTATAAATTGTAACTTATATTCATTAATGAAGAACGATCACCTATTTTCAAAATTAGCTTCATCTTGAAAGCTTGGCTTTGTCAAAAATTGCTTAAGGGAGGGATTCCCCTTATTTCATGCAATCGACTTATCTAAGGCGTGACAACCTTAGTGGCGTCTCCGTGCTAGCAGAACACTAGAAGGAATCATCTTAAGGGTTCTCAAAGACAAGTTCTTTGTGGATCTTCTTTGCGGCCTTGGAAGGGTTTTGTTCCTACAAAATCAAATTCGCGGTGCTTGGGGTCCTATCCGTTGCGAGTGGTTTGCTTGGCCTTAAACATCCAAGTGAGTTCCGCGTCATTTGGTATCAGAGCTTAGGGTTCCAAGATCCAATTTTTCTATCTTTATTTTGTGTTTTTGATTTAATTTTTATTGAGTTTGTTGGTCATCAAGATACTTGTTTATCTTGATTCTTGGTTTTTGTGTTCCTTAAGTGTTTTTGCATTTCTGATCTGTCGGTGATCGGCATACCGATCCAATACCGGCCTTCATACCGGTCGAACTGGGCATTACATAGCTACTGGAACCAGGCTAGTATCATATCGGCCTACATACCGGTGTTTATACTGATCTACCTAGAGATAACATAACTACTGGAACCGGTCTAGTGTCATATCAGTCTCATATCGGTCTCCATACCTGTTAAACTTTGAGTAAAATATAGCTACTGGAATCGGCAAGCAACCATACCGGTCCCATACCGGACTCCAAACCGGTCAACACTTAGAAATTTTTTGAGAGCTCAAGTGATCTAAAAAAAAAGAAAAAGTTCAAAATTTTGGTTGAATTTCGTTGGTTCTATTTTATCATTTGGGTATCCGTGAAGGGTAATTCAATAAAATTTCTATTGAGGCATCAAATTTCCGTTCGAATTTGCATACGTCCGCAATTGTTTGCATGCTTGTTTGTTTGATGTTCTAGTTTGTGATTTCTATATTCCAATTATTCTAACTGCAAGTTTTCTTTGAATTGAGTCTACATATTTGCTAATTCTTACTTGCGTTACTCCGTTTCCCTATATTGGTTTCTTGTTGTTTATGCCAGCTTGAAGATTACACATTATTGTGAACTTCTTTGGTAAGTCATACATTATATTGAGTGCAAACACGAATAGAGTGGAGTGATACCTATTTGAGTGCAAACACGTGAGCATGTGAGATTGTGAGGTTATATAATTATTTTCACATATTTGTTACTTCTAATCTGTTTGTTGAAGTTTTGAGATGGCAAGTACTAGTTTTACAGTGGATGAAAAGCTTGAGGCTTTAGAAAGGAAGTTTATGGATATGATGGAAAACATGAATGCTGCTTTTGATAAGTTGTCTAGGGAAGTAGAGAGTAATCAAACATGCAGTATTCCTAGAGCATGACCACCTCAGCATATACCACCACCTCAGAATGTGGCACCACGACGTGTACCACCAGATGAAGAAGAAACTGAAAATGAGTTTGATGATTCTGATGATCTTAATGATGAGGGGGAGAGATTTCAGCGAGGGCCTAATATGAGACCTAATAGGAGGTTTGATAGGAGAAATGATATGAGGGATAAACAGTTTGATGATAGAGGTGCATTTGATGACAGACATGAGGATTATAATAGGAGAGGTTATGGTAGATATTGTGATATTGATGGTGATTTGAGCATCGTCAAGATCAAGATACCAAGCTTTCGGGGCAAGAATGATCCAGAAGCGTATTTAGAGTGGGAGAGTCTATTTTCAATTGTCATCATTATTCTGATGAGAAGAAGATCAATCTGGCAGCCATGGAATTCACTGATTATGCGATGATTTGGTGGGATCAGATTGTCACCAACCGAATGAGGAATAATGAGAGGCCAATTCAGACATGGGAAGAACTTCGAGGTTTCATGAGGAAACGGTTCATACTCAGCCATTACTACCGAGAGTTGTATCAAAAACTACAGAATTTGTATCAGGGGCCAAAAGTGTAGAGGATTACTATACTGAGATGGAGGTTGCCATGATCAGGGCAAATGTAGTGGAGGATGCAGATGCTACTATGGCACGGTTTCTAAGGGGCTTAAACAGAGAGATTTCCAACATGGCGGAGTTGCATCATTATGTTTATTTGGAGGATATGCTTCACATGGCTATCAAGGTAGAAAGGCAACTCAAGAAGAAGTCTACATCCAAATTTGGTACTCAGACTACTTCTATATGAAACGGGAAATGGGTTCCTAATGATCGATGATATGAAGGCCTTAACAAGCCAAGGGCCGAACCTAGTGCCAAGTGTAAAGAAGTTGCATAACCAAGCAATGCTAGACCGAAACCTGAGAGTACAACACCAAAGACTAAGGATATCGAGTGTTTCAAGTGTTTGGGCATGAGACATTATGCTTCACAATGCCCCAACAAGCGCACCTTAGTGATTGATAAAAAGAGTGGTTGGGTACATTCTACTGACAGTAAGGTTGAGGTTGATGATGATGAGCCTGAGATTGAGGATACTGTTGGGGTTTTGGGCCGTAATTCGGGGAAACGCAGCGGAACGCGAAAAATCAAGATTTTTCGATTTCAATAATTTTTCTTGGGTAATTACTCAATACTTAAAAATTGAAAATTTTACCCAAAAATCAGATTTTTCAGTAATTACCGTTTAACCCCAAAAAACTTTGTATTTTTGTCATTTTAGTCCAAAATTGTCAAATACAATTCTAATTGATTCCAAATCAATCCCAAAATGATTTATACATGTCTAATACATGAAAATACAATTTGAAACTCAAATAAACTGAATTTCCAGAAATTTCCGAATGGTCCCCATACTTTCAAGAATTTACAATTTGGTATTTTTTGTTCAAAACATGTCAAGATCAAATCCAAAAATTCTCAAATTTAATATACATCATATATACATCAAATCTCATCACATATATGAAAGGCCCAAAATTTGGTGAGGGTTAAGAACCCTAATTTTATTATTTCACAAATTAACAAAATTAACACCAAATTAATTAAATTCAATTCCCACAACACCAAACAAGTCTCACCAAATGAAATAACTCAAGAATAATTCTAGGTCATTTATGAGTGGTTAAGTAACTCTAGAATGGTAACTAACCATCAAATGGAAAAAGAATACAAATAAACTAGTTTACATGCATTCTTTAAACATATACATGCTTTCATCTTTCATCCAAGTTCCCAATCATCAAAAACACATCCATAAAAGATTAGAGAACAAACTAAGCTATACATGTTGAAGCCTAGTATGATAGAAAAATTTCATGTAGGAAAAGGTAAGAAAAACTTACTAAAATACTTGATTTTCCAAGCTTTTCTTCCTTTTTCTCCTTTTTTCTCTCAAAGCCTCTTTTGTATATGTTTTTAGGGTTCTTAGATTATGAAACAAAAAAGAAAAAATGGCTTTATATATTTTCCCTATATCACCGAAAATAAAGGAAAAATAATGGCCATATATTTTCAATTTTATTTCACAAATTGGAAAATGATTTAATGAATATTTGTGGTAATAAAACATCAAACAATTTGATGTTTATCATAAATTATCCAATTAAATCATGCCATTTAAAACCAATCAAAATTGGCCAAAAAATCCAATGAAATTAAGCCATTTAGCTAGTTTAATAAAGTAAACTAGATATTTAATATTTAATTAATTTAATTATTTAACATTTAAATAATCAAATAATTAAATACAAATATCTTAAATATATGTATTATATGTACATTAAATAATCAATTTATATATATTAATAATAAATATCAAATATCACAATTCGACATTTAATAAATGGTCTAAAGATCTCAAACGCATGTATCTTCGTTTAATTGTTAAATGACTTATAAATAATCAATATTATTTATAAAAGTTGCCGTAGTACCCTACGGGTATATCTCATTAGTGAGACTCTAGGTTCAGGCATATCTGTCACGAAATCCAATTTCGTGTCTATAATCTACCTACCCGTAAATTATGACGAACACAGATAAAATCTCTGAACCATACAGGTCAAGGTCACTGCATACGTATAATCATTCCGTCACAGGTATCTGGATTATCCCAGAGATATAGATATAATCGTCAAATCTCTATAGGTATAATCTCGTCGACGATTCTATTAGCAATCTCTTAAATAACACTTAGAACTGATTTCTACAGTGTACCACGGGCCCATGGATTTAACAGATTGCTAATTCCATAATGGATACCTATGCTCTATACACAGAACTGACGGATCCTATCTTGATACACACAGGATATCCTGAGGATCAGTCCACACCCAACGAACAGGCGGAGGTCTGATCTAAATAGATCGGTGACGTGACTGCCATCAAAGTGTGGAGGATACCTCATACATCCAAAATGGTCTCTCAAGTTGAAGGATCACTATGCTCACTCAACCCAAGAAGATTCTTATTGACGTTGGTGTACCATCTATTAAGAATCTTCAGTGATTCGTTCAGTGTTTATCCGATATAAACACCTACCTGTCTATACAAGTCTCCCGAGACTCATGGTTCATTGAGAAACCATTAGAATCCAACATTCCAATATACGACAGGTACCGGTCTCAGCGGGTTTACTTACTGACCAAGTAATTGTAAACCTTGACCAGAAACAGTTAAAGAATGATACTATTATGATACTGCTCAATGTCAGTTGCGACGCTTTTGCAACTGTATCATAACCAATCATTATATGGTCATTAACGTCTTTACCATATAAAAAAAGAATTTATATTATAGAAACTGTTTATTTTATTCATTAATAAAATATATACAAGAGTATTTACAGGGAAATACATAAGAAATTGGCGCTCAGAGCACCAATCCTAACAAAATCTCCCGCTTGCTCTAGTGCCAATATCGATTGTATCTAATACCCATCGACTCCATATGTTTATCAAATAACTTCGGAGGTATGGCCTTCGTGAGCGGGTTTGCTATATTATCTTCACTGGGAACTTTGCACACGACAATGTCACCCGCGACACAATCTATCGAATAATGTGGTACTTTCGTTCCATATGCTTCGATTTTTGATGCGCCCTCGGTTCCTTTGCTTGCGTAATGGCACCAGTATTATCACGATATAACGGAATCAGATTTTCGATACTCGGGACAAATCCCAGTTCTGTGATAAACTTCTTAAGCCAAACAACTTCTTTTGCAGTTTCAGAAGCAGTAATATATTCTGCCTCTGTGGTTGAATCAGCTGTAGACCCCTGTTTAGAACTTTTCCAACAAACTGCACCTCTGTTAAGGGTAAATACGAATCCTGATGTAGAATTTCATCGGGATCCGTTTGGAAATCAGAATCTGTATACTCATTAACCTACAGTTCGTTTCCTCCATATATGATAAACTTATCCTTAGTACCTTTAAGATACTTCATGATATGTTTAACAACCATCCAATGGTCATTTCCTGGATTGGACTGATATCTACTGGTTACACTAACCGCGTAGCTAATATCAGGCTTCGTACATAACATGACATACATAATGTTACCCAAACATGAAGTATAAGGCTGATTAGATATTCTAATCTTCTCATCTTCTGTTTGCGGACACATCTTCTTTGAAAGATGAATGCCATGTCTGAACGGTATATTTTCTGTCTTACAGTTAGCAAAATTGTACCGTTCTAAGATCTTATCTATGTACGTTGATTGGGATAACCCAATAAGCTTCATTTCTCTATCCATATAGAGCTTTATACCCAAGATATAAGAAGCTTCACCCAGGTTTTTCATGGAGAAATTCTTACAGAGGTAAGCTTTGACACCTTGCATTATTCCTATATCATTCCCAATAATTAGGATGTCATCAACATAGAGAATCAAAAATACTATCATACTCCCACTGGCCTTCTGGTACACACAAGATTCTTCCGTATTCTTGAGAAAACCAGACAATCTAATAATCTCGTCGAATCGAAGATTCCAACTTCGCGAAGCTTGCTTAAGTCCATAAATGGACTTCTTAAGCTTACAAACCATGCCTGAGGTTTCGCTGGATACAAAACCCTCCGGCTGTTCCATATAGATTTCTTCATCAAGAAACCCATTTAGAAAAGCCATTTTGACATCCATTTGCCAAATCTCATAATCATGGTAAGCATCAATAGACAATAAAATCCTTATAGACTTTAGCATCACAACTGGCGAAAAAGTTTCATCGTAGTCGACACCAGGTCGCTGTGTGTAACCTTTAGCTACCAGTCTGGCCTTAAAGGTTTCAACCTTTCCGTCAGGCCCACGCTTCCTTTTGTAAACCAATTTACTACCGATAGGAACAATTCCTTCAGGAAGCGGAACCAAGTCCCAAACTTGATTCTGATGCATAGAGTCTAACTCTGATTTCATGGCCTCTTGCCACTTCGCAGAGTCGATGTCTAACATCGCTTCTCTATAGGTATAAGGGTCAGTCTCTTCAACTAAGAGAACATCTAGACTCTTTTCTTATATCAAATATAAGCGTTCAGGAGGTCTAGACACCCTTTGGGACCTACAGAGTGTGTGTGTTGAAGGCTCTTCATCTATTTGAACTTCAGGTTCCTCCACTGGTTCGTTGGTTCCAGGTTGTACTTCATCAAGTTCAACCTGTCTATGATTACCTCATTCAGCAAAAATTCTACCTCTAGAAATTTTGCGAAGCGAGCTACGAACACATTTTGATGCTCGGTATCATAAAATAAATATCCTTTCGTATTTGAAGGATATCCAACAAACCTAAACTTTTACCCTCGAGGTGAAATCTTATCTTGCTGAGCCATCCTGATATAGGCAGGACAACCCAAAATCTTAACATTATTAAGATTCGGTTTCCTACCAGTCCACATCTCATATGGAGTTGTAGGAACAGCCTTGGAATGAATCTTATTCAAAAGATGAGCAACAGTTAAAAGAGCATAACCCCATAAATAATAGGGCAAATCTGTAAAACTCAACATCGATCGAACCATATCCAATAAAGTCTGATGTCTCTTTTCGGACACTCTATTATGCTATGGAGTACCTGGATGAGTATATTGAGCGAGAATCCCATTCTCCTTTAAATAATCGGTGAACTCACCACTCATATATTCACCGCCTCGATCAGATCGTAGACATGTAATATATTTACCAGTATGTTTTTCCACTTCATTTCGGAATTCGTTGAACTTTTCAAAGGTTTCCGATTTCTGTTTCATCAAATAAACATAACCATACCGTGACTAATCATCGGTAAAGATAACGAAATAGGAAAAACCATTGTGAACAGTGTGACTCATGAGACCACATACATCAGAATATATTAGTTCCACTAAGTCAGTGGCTCGGTGTCCTACACCCGAAAATGGGGCTTTGGTCATCTTACCCCGAATGCAAGATTCACAAGTTGGATAAGGTTCAATGGTAAGATCATGTATCAAACCATTCCTAACCAACTAGGTTAGGCGTTTCACGCCTATATGACCCAACCTCATATGCCACAATTCAATATTATTTATATAAGATACTTTACGTTTATTAATTCCAGCATTAAAGATATCTTGTGAGGTATGCAAATGTAATGACTATGCTCATTTGGACAAACACGGATCTGAACATTATATATATCATATAAATATAAAGAACGATTCTTAATATTTACATTATATCCTTCAGTATCTAATATAAAAAGTGATACAATATTCGTAACACATCCTGGTACAAAAAAATAGTCATGCAACAAAAGGCTCCTACTGGGTAGGGGAATCTCACATAAGCCCATAACAACTGCATCCAAAGAGTCGCCACTCTCGAAACGCAACTACATCTCCCCAGATTTTAGCCGTCTACTTTTTTTCAGCACCTGCAATAAATTACAAATGTGAATTGGACAAGCAGAATCCAAAATCCAACTGGATGACATAGCTTCACAAGCTAATAAGATATTAATAATGGGAAAAATAAATGAACCTGAAGTAGATACTTTTTCCTTTCTAATCTGGGCCAGGTAATCAGAACAGTTCCTCTTCCAATGGCCGATCTTGCTGCAGTGGTGGCATTTATCTTCGGCAGCTCTCTTGGGTTTAGCTATCTTACCTTGTGGTGGAAGATTTGTACCATTCTTTTTCTTACCTTTCTTCTTCTTCCCTTTCTGTTTAGATTGGGAGGAAATAAGAAGAGCAGTGGGTTTAGGAGGGCGAGTCGGTACTCCTTTCCTCAAATCTTCCTTCGCAGTTTGCAGCATCTTATGCAGCTCCTGATAAGAACAGCTAATCCCATTCATATTAAAATACATCACAAATTGGCGATATGATGATGTGAGAGATCCAAGTATGACATTTCGTCCTAAAGTGTCATTCAGAGGGAAATTATAGCGCCTCAACTGTTCGATCAAATCAATCAGATAAAGTACGTGAGGGCTCACAGCCTGTCCCTCTTCAAGTTTTGCATGGAACAGTTCCATTGCAATTTTATGAACCGAGACCCTTTCTCGGTTCATAAAGGACTCTTGCAGCCGCATCATCATAATATATGCATCAGCCAATCAAAAATATTGCCTCTTAAGCTCCGGTGCCAAGGAATTGAGAAGATATGATTTGACCATTCTATCATCATCTCTCCACTTTTGGAGAGTCTCATATTCCTTTGGTGTAGCGTAATATGCTATGGCAAGTGGCAACGAACATTCTAACACATATTCTATCTACTCAGACCCAAGAACAATTCTCATATCCAAGTCCCAATCTGCAAAGTTTTCTGCGCCTTTAAGCTTGTTCGTATCAAGTATACGAGCAAAAGGATTAGAAGTAGGTGCCGCCATCGCAAATCTATCATATAGATAGCGAAAAACGGTTAGCAGACAAAACAGTTTCACATAATATAAAATAAACAAAGCATAAATAGATCATGGATTTTTAATCTAAAAAATGCCCCTCCCATTATTACATGCAATATTGTAATCCCCAAACAGAATGCAAACAAACAATTAATCAAATTGAACATAATAGCGAAAAGTGGATCCCATGAATATATTTCAGCTCACAGCTTTGGCACGATCTCGCCTATGTATATTCATTAGGTAGACAACTCATTCGCAATCACTCAATAGTGACTCCTGGATTCCGGTCCTGGTCGTTTCTCGTTGTGATAGCTTTGGCACGTTCACAAGGAGGCGTACCAAGGTTAAACTTGTCAATGATAAATTCAAGATACTTGTGTAGTCCTAACAGCTTTGGCACGTTCAGGATTTCCGCTTTCGCTTAAATTTATCTAGTATCACATATACATCCGGTATGGATAAATTTCTATCAACTACACCCTCATTGCTTTGGCACGATCTCGGATGCATCCATAGAACAGATATCACAAACCATATTGACAAGAGGGACCAAGAAATATGCATCCAATACATGTTACTTTTAAAACCTTATTAATTAGGTATTTTCCGCAAAGATGATACATATTTAATTTAATCAAATTAATTAAATACAAGCATGTATCAAGTAAGAACATAATTAAACATTGAATTTAAATGCATATTCATATCATGTGTTCAGGTTCAGACCTGCTCTGATACCAATTTTATTGGCGTTTTGGGCGGTAATTCGGGTAAACGCAGTGGAACGCGGAAAATCAAAATTTTCCGATTTCAATAATTTTTCTTGAGTGTTATTTTAATTACTCAATACTTAAAAACTGAATTTCTTACCCAAAAATCAGATTTTTCAGTAATTACCGTTTAACCCCAAAAACTTTATATTTTTGTCATTTTAGTCCAAAATTGTCAAATACAATTCTAATTGATTCCAAATAAATCCCAAAATGATTTATACATGTCTAATACATGAAAATATAATTTTCAACTCAAAGAAACTGAATTTCCAGAAATTTCCGAATGGTCCCCATACTTTCAAGAATTTACAATTTGGTCATTTTTTTGTGCAAAACATGTCAAGATCAAATCCAAAAATTCCCAAATTTAATATACATCATATATACATAAAATCTCATCACATGTATGAAAAAGCCCCAAATTTGGTGAGGGTTAAGAACCCTAATTTTATTATTTCAAAAATTAATAAAATTAACACCAAATTAATTAAATTCAATACTTTAATTCGATTCCCACAAGACCAAACAAGTCTCACCATCATGAAATAACTCAAGAAAAATTCTAGGTCATTTATGAGTGGCTAAGTAACTCTAGAATGGCAACTAACCATCAAATGGCAAAAGAATACAAATAAACTAGTTTACATGCATTCTTTAAACATATACATGCTTTCATCTTTCATCCAAGTTCCCAATCATCAAAAACACATCCATAAAAGAGTAAAGAACAAACTAAG
>SKCR01052773.1:0-65511 GCA_019454045.1 Zanthoxylum bungeanum
CAAAGCTTGAAGAAAGGCTTGTTGTTTGGAACATCTTCTCACATGCAAGGCTAGCACCATCAAGGGATCAAAAGAGGTGATAGGGAAACCATCATAGAGCAAGGAATACACAAAGCTTGGAGCTTCCTACTTCTTGTCTTCCTTGGCCGAATCATCCCAACCTTGGAGCTTCCATTTGGTTTGATTTTTCTTCATCAACATAACATTGTAAGTATGATTCCGCCATACTTCATGTTTATATATATTCTTTGTTGTATTTCATGTATGCTTAATCTTTCCTTGGGACATATTATAGAAACCAACACCTAGGCGACTAGGAAACTAGGTTTTTCGAGTACTCCATAAAGGGTTAGAGGCTCGCCGAAAAATAGTGGGAGACAAGTATTAATTTTGCAATTTCATTTAGATACTTGCCAATACGCGCTCATTTTATTTTTCGTCATTAAAAAAAATTATATATATTATTTGGATTAATATTCAATTGTTTTTTTAATTAAACAGTTGGACTGTATTCAAACTACTTCATTTATAATTGATTATATAATTGGATTATAGTAATCAATATATTTGAATTTTACCGATCATTTATAGTTGATTATATAATTGGATTATAGTAATCAATATATTTGAATTTAACCAATCAAATTGTAATAAGTTATATAGTTAGACTATAGTAATCATTACATTAGATTGTACCTGAAATAGTTGATTGGATAGTTGGACTATAGTAATCAAGATAACTGAAAGATTAGCGTCAAAGAACATAATCCTAGGTGAAAATGTCTTTAACGACATAATTTTCTAGAATAAGAAACGAATCTCAGGATAGTCCTGGGAGATGAGAAGTTAATCTATTTGATAGAGTGACCTCTCGGGCCTAAGCCCGCAGTTGAGCAAATAATAGAGCATGAGCTTTGGAAGACTCATTGTAATGAAAACTTTAGTGCTCAATCTCTTATGCTTGCCGCAATGACTCCTTAATTTCTTCGTCAGAAATAAGGATTAGATCCTTATAGTATGATATTGAAATTGAAGGATCTTCATAGATCTATTCTTATATCTTAGAAGTACTAATTGCAAAAGAAAACTCTTGGAGAGTTAATGGCTATGCTCAAGGAGACAGAGCCAGAGCTTGCAAAAGGGCAAGAAGCGCAAGGCGGATCTTACTTCAATATCCCAGAAGGCCAAGGCTTGGCCGAAGGCTTTTGGGGGTGTGAAGAAAAGGGCAAGGCTAAATCGTCACAGTCTTCTGGGAAGACAAATGACATATCCCAAGATGTCTGCCTAAACTGTGGCAAACGGGGTCACTGGAAGCGTGACTGCCGTATGGACAAGGCAGACATGAAGGAAGTGAAGATGGGCAAGGCTCGGACTTCAAGTATGTTTGTTATAAACATGTCCACTGCTAGTTTTAAAATTGGATTTTAGATACTGGATGTGGTATATAAATATATGTACTGATGTGCGGGATATGCTGATTAGCAGGAGACTGGCTTCAGATGAGATCTACGTATGAGTCGGAAATGGGACGAGAGTCACTGTTTTGGCCGTAGAAACCTAAGTTTTGGAACTTCCCTTTGGGCATGTACTTAAATTTGGAGATTGTTATAATGTATCTAGTTTGACTAGGAACATTATCTCTGTATCTAGTTTAACCCGTTGCGGGTATACCTGTAGACACTGTATTTTTGCATGTAAGTCCCTATGATGAGTCTCATTTACATGCACTACCTTTTAAGTTACGGAAGTCGCGGGAAACGGACGTCGGAAGGGAAAAGTCAGAAATCAGTATTTTATTGGATTTTATTCGCTTGTTTAGCTTTGGGTTCGCTTGTTGGACTTTCGTTTTTAAACATCCTTAGCCCAAACCCTCGCAAGACACACACCAAGCCCACACACCACCACACACACACCAAGCCCTACAAATAAACCAAACCCACGCCCAAAGAAGACCACCCACACGCCCAAGCCCAATAAAACACATCCAAAAATAACAAAACACATATTTAACACATGGTGAAATTAAAACAAATCAAATAAATCCATTCCTAATTTGAACAAAATTTAAGTAGATGCTTTCCTTGTGTGACACTAATAAAATATATCTCCCATAATTACACAAATCATATTCCTATTCAAACAAGGATGAACCCTAGCCTTTGTCTATAAAAGAAACACAAATTCAACCATTGCCTTATCCTAGCATATTCACGGCAAGAGCACAGAAAAAACCCTTCCATATTGTCGTCCAAAGCACAAACTAAAAAACTCTACTGCTGTCTAAACACATAGGCCTTTCCACAGTCGCAAATCTCCCTTACCCACAGCTCATCCACTGCCGCATATACCCTCTCCACACTTGACTCCATCATGCACTGACACAGCCACATTCAGCAGCCAAATCACACCACAAAATCCTAGCCCACTAACGACCCTACCGACTGAGCCAATGTTCGGTTCTCTCTCTCATCACAAAATGAACCCTTCACAAACGGCACCTCACATACAAAGAAAAGGCACCCCCACTGACCGTCACCCCTTCACAGATTCATAAAACACGGCTTCACACATAAACCACTCACCTTACACAAAACACGCACAAACTAAACCCACCCAAAGTGACCGAAATAGTAAACAAAACAGCCTTTAAATAGACACAAAAATCAGCTCCAAACAGCCCCAAAACTACACTAAAAATAGCCCAGAAACTGCCCCAAAATAGTGACAAAAACCGCAATCCAATTCCCCTTAGTAACCGCAAAAACAGTCCCTTAATACAGCAAAAATAGTGACTAAAAAAATAGTAGCAAAACAGTAGCAAAATGGAGTAAAATAAAACAGCCCAAACAGTGAAACAGCAAGGAAAGACCGTGAACCAGCGAACGGGAAGAGTTGCGAAGTGTTAGCCCTTCCGACGGCCTTGTGATGCACTTCCAAGATTCGACATAAAAGGTTAGACCTGAGGGAACCTTTCTTATTTATTTTCATTCATCTTTTAATTATTTATTGAATTTCCTTCGCATGAGAGTCGTCGGTTAATGTGTGTTGTGGCTATTGGATGAATGGAAATGTGTCGTCTCTTATGGTATATCGAATTGAAACCCATACGTAAATTCCGTAGCCGAATCCGAATGGACGGTAGTGCGGTCTGTACTTGGGAAACAACTCCACGTACTCACTTTATTTTATCTTGTTTGTTTATTATTCGCGTTTTATATTCCGTCTTTTACTTTCCGCACGTTACTTGCTTGTGTATTGATGATATAGTGTGCATGGGCTTAGTATGTTGGTCTAAAGGTTCTCTATTTGAGGGAAGAAAAGTCTAAAAGGCTACCTTTATGACAATACTTTGCCGCGCCGGACGAAGTGTGTTTGATTGAATGTGAGATATGTTTAATCGAGTATACGAAGTCCTATATTGTTGTCTTTATTTTCTATGCATTGCGATGTAATGCGCATGGGCTTAGTATGTTGGACTAAAGGTTCGCTATTTGAGGGAAGAAAAGTCCAAAAGGCTACCTTTACGACAATACTTTGCCACGCCGGACGAAGTGTGTTTGATTGAATGTGCGATATGTTTAATCGAGTATACGAAGTCCTAAATTTTTATCTTTACTTTATATGCATTGTGATGTAATACGCATGGGCTTAGTATGTTGGTCTAAAGGTTCTCTATTTACGGGAAGAAAAGTCTTAAAGGCTACCTTTACGGCAATACTTTACCGCGCCGGACGAAGTGTGTTTGATTGAATGTGAGATATGTTTAATCGAGTATACGAAGTCCTATATTGTTGTCTTTAATTTCTATGCATTGTGATGTAATGTGCATGGGCTTAGTATGTTGGTATAAAGGTTCCCTATTTGAGAGAAGAAAAGTCTATAAGGCTACCTTTACGATAATACTTTATCGCGCCTTTTATTATTCAGTTATTTACTTTTTGTATGTCATCTCCTTGCATAATCATGCATCATATTGCAAGGCGCATGGGAAAATCAAGTTGGATTAAAGGTCCTCCATTTCGAGAGATGAAAGCCTAAGGGCTACCTATGCCATGATGTTTTACCGCGCCGGACAAAGCACGTTCGATTGAACGTAAGATACGTTCAATCGGACACTTGAAGTCCTATATAGATGTGGGCATATATTGCATCTCTCTTCTTTCAACTTTATTGTCTATCTTCTTTTGCATCGCATCATGGCACGTTTATTTTAGTGTATAATTGCCTCTTTAATTATCTCTTTACATTATGCACTTAATTGCCTCTCTTTAATATGTATGCTTGTACAATCATTGTTTATTTGCGTCTCTGTGTTTATCAATATAATGTGTTCATGAAATCATATGCTTGCCATTATTCCAATTTAATTTTTTATGCATGAACATAGAAGTAGATTATCCTTGGAAATATATGTTGCTTAGGCTTGGTTAGATTATTGCACAAATCCTTTCATTACAAGTGGCATAAGTAAGGGACCATTCTGAACCCAACGATTTGAGGTATTCCCTTGCGAGGGGTGAGTGCGGCCTTAAATCATTTTCTCGGTTCACACCGGGTGGGGACTCCATGTTATTTCTCCGGTTTAGTTCCCCCGCTGGCTATTCCGTACTGTCGACCGGGCCGTGAGCCTGGAAAAGCGTCGCCGATTTTTGTGTCCTACAATACCTTTATATTCTAGAACACTAAGTGTTTTGTTTATAAAGATGATATTGAGATAAACACATTAGATGTGAATAATAGTATTTATGTTTAGAATATAAATGAATCTCAAACATATGATATGACAAACAAAAGCTCAAAATTTATGAATCTGTTGGGACTTAAAAGTGGCATTGTTGTCTGGGACACATTAACAAGATTCGTATATCCACACTTTCGAAGAGTGGATACTATGACGGGTTTGATTCTAATTCATATGATGTCTATGAATCTAGTTTATTAGGCAAAGTGCCTAGAACACCTTTTACTAGGTAAAAGTGCAAGTGCCACCGATCTGTTAGCCCTCGATCATAGTGACGTAAGTGGGCCCATGTCTAGCTAGGCTAGAGATGAATATGAATACTTCGTAACCTTTACAGATGTGGCATCGCGTTACGGTTATGTGTATCTTATGAAACACAAGTCATAAACTTTTAGAGTTTCGACACGAAGTAAGAAAACAGACCGGTAAAAGTATTAAAAACATTACGGTCGGACCATAGTGTAAAATACTTGAACATATGAGTTTCAAGATTACTTGAAAGAGTATGGTATCCTTTCATAATGGAATCCTCCCAGGACACCTCAATTTGACGGTACGTCCGAACAGAGAAACCGAACTTTGTTGGACATGGTAAGGTTAATGATGAGTCGCTATGAGTTACTAATTTCCTTCTGAGGATACGCATTAAACAGTGCAATACTTATTTTGAATAAGGTTCCATGAAAATCTATTAGACAGACTTCATATTAGATACGAAGATGAAAGAAACTGGGTTTCTCATTCCTGAAGATTTGGAAATGCTGGGCATATGTTTGGATGATACCAAACTAGAACCCAAATTGGATAAGTGCCTATTTGTAGGTTGTCCTAGGGAAACCAAAGTATAGTACTTATACAACTCACAAGAGAACAATGTAATTGTTGCTCTCCATGTGATTTTCCTAAGAGGAATTCCTATATACAGTGATAATTGGGAGGAAAGTAAAACTCGATGAAAATAGGAGTAATATTATTCCAGGCACCGAACAGTATTTATGTTTAGAATATAAATGAATCTCAAACATATGATATGACAAACAAAAGCTCAAACTTTATGAATATGTTGGGACTTAAAAGTGGCATTGTTGTCTGGGACACATTAACAAGATTCGTATATCCACACTTTCGAAGAGTGGATACTATTACAGATTTGATTCTAATTCATATGATGTCTATGAATCTAGTTTATTAGGCAAAGTACCTAGAACACCTTTTACTAGGTAAAAGTGCAAGTGCCACCGATCTGTTAGCCCTCGATCATATTGACGTAAGTGGGCCCATGTCTAGCTAGGCTAGAGATGAATATGAATACTTCGTAACCTTTACAGATGTGGCATCGCGTTACGGTTATGTGTATCTTATGAAACACAAGTCAGAAACTTTTAGAGTTTCGACACGAAGTAAGAAAATAGACCGGTAAAAGTATTAAAAACATTACGGTCGGACCATAGTGTAAAATACTTGAACATATGAGTTTCAAGATTACTTGAAAGAGTATGGTATTCTTTCACAATGGAATCCTCCCAGGACACCTCAATTTGACGGTTCTTCCGAACAGAGAAACCGAACTTTGTTGGACATGGTAAGGTTAATGATGAGTCGCTCTGAGCTACCAATTTCCTTCTGAGGATATGCATTAAACAGTGCAATACTTATTTTGAATAAGTTTCCATGAAAATTTGTTAGACAGACTTCATATTAGATATGAAGATGAAAGAAACTGGGTTTCTCATTCTTGAAGATTTGGAAATGCTGGGCATATGTTTGGATGATACCAAACTAGAACCCAAATTGGATAAGTGCCTATTTGTAGGTTGTCCTAGGGAAACCAAAGTATAGTGCTTATACAATTCACAAGAGAACAATGTAATTGTTACTCTCCATGCGATTTTCCTAAGAGGAATTCCTATATACAGTGATAAATGGGAGGAAAGTAAAACTCGATGAAAATATGAGTAATACTGTTCTAGGCACCGAGTCCTCACGGAACACCAACAGTTTATCAAGGATGAAACTGTACCAATAATCTTCGAATACACAAGAACTGCGTAGGTCGGAGAGAGTCGGAAAACAACCTAAGAGGTATGGGTTTCTGATCTCACCTCATGTAGATATTAATCTTATTGAGAAAGACAAACCGACTACGTATGATGAAGTGATACAAGGTATCGACTCCTTTTCTGGCAAAGAACCATGAAGTCCGAAATGGATTCTATATATACCAACTATATTTGGACACTGGTTGATATACCAGAAGGCATTGTGCCTATTGGTATTAAATGTGTCTTCAAGGAAGACATACATGGATGGCAATATATAAATGTACATAGCTAGGCTTGTAGTGAAAGGGTATCGTCATCAACATTGTGTTGATAAAGACGAAACTTTTTCACTTGTTGCCATGATTAAATCCATTTGGATAATGCATGCTAATGCTGCATATTTCATTTATGAAATATGGCATATTGACGTCAAAATCGATTTCCTTCACGGAAACCTTTTTGGAGGATGTTTACAACATCCTAACGGTTTTGTCATGCCAAAACATGCAAACAAGGTTTGCAAGTTAAATCGATCCATTTATGGATTGAAGCAAGCATTGTGTTATTGTTACTAATGTTTTGATGAGATCATAATGGTATATGATTTCATCCGAAATGAATATTATTCTTGTGTATATGAGAAGGTTAGTGGGAGCGCACTGACAATAAATGTCCTATAAGTTGATGATGTAGTGCTTCTTAGCAATAGCATTCCCATAATATAATCGCTGAAAGCTTGAATTTCATTAAAATTCTCCATAGAATACCCGGGAGAAACAGGCTTTATTCTAGAAATAAAGATCTACTGGGATAGATCTAGAAAGCCGCTGACAACCCTACCAGAGTTCGTATGTTTTTGAAATGTATGTGACCTGATGTCTTATATGCTTTGAGCATATGCAGACGCAATAAGGCTAATCCAGGTGATGGTCACTGGATTGATGCCAAGAAAATCATTGAGTATCTTGGACGAACTAAGGATGCTTTCTGGGAATATGGGGAAATGAGAACTTAAGGTGACTAGGTTCACCGCTGCAAGTTTCCAAATTGACAAAGACGAATTTAAGTCACAATAAGGATACATATTTAGTTTGAATAACGGAACAGTGAGCTGGAAATCTTCCAAGCAAGATACTGTTGCCGAATAAATAACAAAAGAGGAATATTGTTGCAGTTGAGGCAGCAAAAGAAGCATTTTGGATCTATATAATCCTAATTAGATTAGGAGTAGTTCTGTTAGCAGCTGAGCTAGGCTACAGCACAGGCTAAGGAACCGCGGTCTTATCAATGATCAAAGTATATACTTCGACTATTTCATATGATTCGTCAGATCATACATCATGGCGATGTGATGATCGAATAAAATGCTTCAGATGATAACCTTGAAAATCTGTTGACGAAAGTTGTTTCTCAGCAGAAATTTGAGCAACCCGTACATAGTCAGGTGTTAGAAACTTGAGTGATTGGCTATAGACCAAGTGGGAGATTGTTGGACAATTATGACCCATAGCATCACTATTTGTACAGAATATGGCGTTGTTGTACAAATTAACTATGTGACAAAGGAAATTGCTCTTTTATCATTTGTAATTGGATTACCGGGATATATAAGTGATAAAAGTCCATATGATTAGTACCAGATTAATAAGATATGAGACAATATTGATCCATGTAAAGTTTAATCATTATATATCCCTAGTCGTAATATTATCGAGACTGGACATCGATAATGCGGAATAGGCTAGTATTACATTTGTGCTTGTTATGGAAGCGTAATGACATAGTTCTCATATATTTGGATATTAGATACTCATGCAAGTGTAATAGGAGGTTCTGTTTACCGATAGTACGGAAATAGCTTCACTCTGGATAGATCCCTCAGAATCTCATTGGTAGTCTGACTATGTGTCTATGGGAATCCGAATCAGGGTAGGTGTATTTGGTCTTAACCTGAGACTTGCATCGCTAATACATGCGACAATCAGTATACTTTGGTTTTGGACGTCCGTGGCTTTAACAGGTTCTGTGTACGCCTCTTCTGGGTATACTGAGAATCATAGTGTATTGGGTGTGATGTCAAGATGGAAGTATCACTTCAGTCATATGGAGATGATGATCACGCAGGATACGAAACTGGTACTCTTGTATGCTGCAGCTATCGGGATAATATGACAGTGTCATGATTATCCAATTATATATACTAGTTACCAGAGATCCGATATATGCTTCGTACGGGCCAGACACAATTCCAGCCCCAGGCCCAGCATGTGACATTCTGATACTGGATCGTAATACGCAATACTACGTATGCTATGCTTGACAAAGATTACATATTCCTTTAAAGAATATTTCTGGAGAATTGGGTAGGCACGGTGTTTTGCTAGAAGCCAACAATGTCTTGTAAATCGGTAAGAACGTGGTACCGGGTACGCACGTATTCGGATAGTCTGATAACCGTATTTACTGCCAACATATCCAGGGATCTCTTGGGTCGCTTCCCGAAGATTCACCGTTGAGATTCGACTCGAACAGAAAATTTATCTGGGATTAATTATGAGAGAGAAAATTAATCTGGGATTAATTACGGTAATAAATTAATCTGGGATTAATTAACAGAGAAAGAATTCATCTGAGATTAATTACATCATGAATTAATCGGGGATTAATTCATGAAGAATAGAGAACACGATTAATTTGGAATTAATCGGTAAAATAAATTTAATAGTTAAATTGGATTTTTCTATTTAATTTATTTAATTGGGCTAAAATAATATATTGGATATATTAATTGAAATTAGATTTCAATTCGGAATTAAAATTAGATTTTAATTCTAGCGAACGAATTAATTTGGAATTCAAGATGTTCAACATGTTCTCTATAGAAACACGTAACTAAGTCATGACAATTCATCAACAAAGTTACGGAGCAAAGAAAAACTATACATGGCAATTTCTAATTGATTAAACTACATACTTCCAAAGTATTAGTTTAATAAATTTGTGGTCCAATGACGATCATTGGTTAAATGAGATTTAATCACACCCTGAATACAATATTCATTAAATGGTTAAAGATATGTGGTGTGAACTCATATCAGACCATCCTTTACCATACGAAATAATCATCTAATGCTTTTATGATAAGAACTCATAAAGCACGGTTATAAGTTATTTAGTTAACCGAATGTTTATCTTTTCATTAATGACACTACTAGTCGTCTTAAAATATGTAACAACTGTTTATTAAGAACAAGTAACTATCTAATAGTCATAAGTTCCGACATCAAATATCAAAACAATCATTAAACATTATTTTAAATAACTAGACGGGAGATCTGGTATCCAATACCTATAGTTGTCGTATTATGAGAATCTATATTCTCTATACACAACTATACACATCCCATTTCTTAAGCTTTATAATTTGCATTCAATTATTCGCAACAATTGCAAATGATTGACTAGCAACTGTGTCAGACACATGACTTCTAAAAGTCGCTAAAGCCAAGGAACGTCATTAAAGGATAAACAAATACTAATGAGGTTTTCTTAATGCCAGTTAAGAATCTCAAGACATGATCTATTCAAGTCAATTGTTACTGCATAAGAAACAATTCTAACTAGAGAGTTATATCGTAAACAGATATCCATTTAGATTACCTAATCGCGACTTAGAAACTAAGTCACAAACCATCTTGATTTTTCAAGAAAATCATAACAACAGTTCCCGATGGTTTTAAACTAATTGTAGGCATTGCATTTTTGCATGTGAAACCCGATGATGAGTCTCAATTGGAGGCACTACCTTTTAAGTCGCGGAAGTCGCGAGAAACGGATATCGGAAGGGGAAATTCAGGATGAGTATGCTATTAGAGTCATTTCACATGTTCACTGTTTTCGTTCGTGCTGCGTTCTTAAACGCGTTCGAACGTCAGGCAGATTGCGGGCGTTCGTGTCGCGTTTGAATTGGCGTTCGAACGGTATCAGTATTTCTGGTTTTGCTGTTAGCCTCATGACCCGAGCCCATTTAGCCCACTTGCACCCTAGCCTTGCCCAAGCCCACTTAAAACACACCCAAATTAAATCAAATATTAAGTTAAATATTAATTAGATAATGTAATTAAATAAAATAATTAATTAAGTCATATACCAAATTAAATAAAATAAATAAAATCTAAATAATCACCTACCAAAATAAATAAAATATCTACCAAACATAAAATAAGTATATGCCTAATATAAACTAATCAAATATAATCATTCCTAACTAAATAATATATTTACCAATCTAAAATATTTGACTTCCTAATCAACACCAATCTAATCTTGTAACTTCCTAATTTATAATATTTTGTCCCCCCTCAATCTTGTGTATGCCATTCTTGAGAAGCCTAAATTAGAAACCAAGATCCTAATCCTTGTGAGACAAGGTGAAGCCCTAGCCATTCTTTATATAAACAACCACCACCCAAAGCCTCTCCTCCTCTCTCTAGTTCACGCTTTTCACAAGCAAAAGAAGCCAAAATTCTGTCCACTCTCCATTCTCTCAAGTTCACACATACTACAAAGAAATAACACAAAAATTCTCTTCATCTCCTTCCCCTAATCACCGAAAATCATACTTCAATACATTAGCCATACACGCCTAAAACAGCAGCAAAACGACCTTAAAACAATATCCCGAAATCACCTTAAAACAGCAACAAAAATACCCCAAAGCAGCCGTTAAATCACCTAAACCAGTAACTAAAAAACTGTACTTTTAATCCTTAAAACAGTAACTAAAAAAACTGCACTTAAAGCCTTTAAAAAACACCCAAAACAGTCCATTAAAACACCAAAACAGTGACCTGAACAGCAAGCAGAGATACAGAGGAAACAGTAGCAAAGTGGAGGCCAAACAACAGTAAAACGGAGGCCAAACAGCAAGAAAAACAGCAAAACAGTGAGCCAAGACGCTAAACCAGTGAACCGGAGAAGTAGCGGTGTGATAGCCCTTCCGACGGCCGTGAAACGCGAGTTCGAAAGTCGACATAAAAGGTTAGACCTGAGGGTATTTTCCACATTCATTTTCTGTTTTATTTGTATTATTTATTGAATATTGCTTGCATGATTGTTATGTTGAAATGCATGTTGTGGCCCTTGAGTAGATAAATATGCATGGATTATGAGATATGGTATGTTGTGGCTTTGGAATAAAGCAAAAGATGTGTCAACTCTCGCGGTATATCGGATGGAAACCCGGACATAAATTTCATAGCCGATTCTGAATGGACGGTAGTATGATCTGTACTCGGGATACAACTCCACGTACCGCTTGAGTAAATGACACTTTCTTTTGTCTTATATTGCTTTGATTTATTTATTTTTCGTCATTTGAATTCTGCATGTTACTTTTGTATGCGTGATTCAATCGAGCGCATGGGCTTAGTAAGTGCGATGAAAGGTCCCTTACTTGGAGGGGTTAAAATCCTTTACCACGATGCTTTTCCGCGCCGGTTGATGTGTGTTTGGTTGAGTGCAAGACACGTTCAAACGGGCATACTAAGTTTGATATTATTGTTTTTTTAATTCTTTGTATGCATGATTCAATCGAGCGCATGGTCTTAGTAAGTGCGATGAAAGGTCCCCTACTTAGAGGTGTTAAAATCCTTTATCACGATGCTTTGCCACGCCGGTTGATGTGTGTTCGGTTGAATGCAAGATACGTTCAATCGGGCATACTAAGTTTGATATTATTGTTTTTTTAATTCATTGTATGCATGATTCAATCGAGCGCATGGGCTTAGTAAGTGCGATGAAAGGTCCCCTACTTGGAGGGGTTAAAATCCCTTACCACGATGCTTTGCCGCGCCGATTGATGTGTGTTCGGTTGAATGCAAGATATGTTCAATTGGGCATACTAAGTTTGATTTTATTGTTTTTTAATTCTTTGTATGTATGATTCAATTGAGCGCATGGGCTTATTAAGTGCGATGAAAGGTCCCCTATTTGGAGGAGTTAAAACCCTTTACCATGATGCTTTGCCGCGCCGATTGGTGTATACTCGATTTGATGCGAGATGAGTTCAATCGGATACGTGAGGTCCCACATTGTGGATTTGTTTGTCTATGAATGTGTTGCATGCATCAGGTCTGGTTCCGTTCAAACGCATTCTCGAACGCGAACCTTCTGTTTATCGTTCGAATGTGTTCTCAAACGCTACGCGAACGTGAACGCATTTTCTTAGTTTCATCATGCATCAGGTCTGGTTCCGTTCGAACGCATTCTCGAACGATGTATGAACGCGAACCTTCTATTTACCGTTCGAACGCGTTCTCAAATGCTACGTGAACGCGCACACATTTTTTAGTGTTTCATGCATCAGGTATGGTTCCGTTCGAACACGTTCTCGAACGCCATACGAACGTGAACCTTCTATTTACCATTCGAACGCGTTCTCAAACGCTACGCGAACACGCACGCATTTTTTAGTGTTTCATGCATCAGGTCTGGCTCCGTTTGAATGCGTTCTCGAACGCTATACGAACCTGAACCTTCTGTTTACCGTTTAACGCGTTCTCGAACGCTACGCGAACGCGCACCCACTGAATTGAGTCTTTTTCATCAGATTTCATACATAATTGTTCCTAGTAGCTATCCCTTCGTATGATGAATCTGATTGCTTCTCTGTGTTGCGCAAGATTGTGTAGGTATCATTCATCTGTATTCCTCACATGTATGAGTACAATATGTTTAACGTATTATAATTCTTATATCCATGTCGTGATAGCATTTGAGTATTATTTCTTGTGATATTGGATGGAAACCCATACATAAATTCCGTAGCCGATTCCGAATGGACGGTAATGCGGTCTGTACTTGGGATACAATTCCACATACAACTTGGAAAAGTGCTCACATGTGTGTTTGTGTCCACATTAGTTATCTTCTTTTTCACCACGTCATAGTATGCTTACTTTAATGCCTAATTGCATCCTTAAGTGTCTTTTTGCATTATGTACTTAGTTGGCTCTTTTATTTGTGCATGGACATGTAATGGCTATTTGTTTATGATATGTCTATGAAATCACATGTTCGCTATTATTTGATTCGCCTTTATGTGTGCTTGTGTGGTTGGTGTGTGCTTGTGTTTCCATGAATACAATATGCCAATGAAGTTGTATGTTCGTTGCTACTTTGATGTACTTTCAAGCATGCAATCTTAGATGTGAAATATATGCAAATTTAGGTGTAAGTTTTATTTTTGTGCATATGGATTTAGAAGCATGATACTCTTGGAAATAAGTGTTACTTAAGCTTGATTAAATTATTACACAAATCCTTTCATTACAAGTGACATAAGTAAGGGACCATTCCGAACCCAACGGTTTGAGGTCTTCCCTTGCGAGGGGTGAGTGCGGCCTTAAATCTCATTTTCCCGGTTCACACCGGGTGGCGACTCCATTATTCTCCGGTTTAGTCCTTCGTGGCTACTCCGTACTCCCGACTAGGCCGCGAGCCTAGGACAACATGCGTCGCCCTGTTCCTGTGTCCCACTGTCTGGCGACTCCACTGGGGATAGAGAATCGGCCCCGAAATATTGTCTTTTGTAATGTTTGGATTTATGTTTTAATTGACCGTGTCTATAGTGGATGAAATGGGGGTTTAATCAAAGGCATTTTTGAGGCTAGGTAATGGTTTGGTGTCTTCCTTCATTCACTACCTTTCTAGAAGGAAAAGCTGTGAAGGCACCTATATAGCCATCTACTTGTAGCCTATTGTGATGGACTAATTTGGAGGACTCATTGTTTATTCCTGACACCAAGTGATAAGAGCCTAAGAGGCTTGGGTATTTAAGTGGGCCTCGCTCCACCTTCCCTCTGGGGAATCTACAACGAGAAATCCATTTGACAGTCAGTCACACACCATAGCTCATTGGCACGTACCTTCGTGTATAAAAAAGAATGCGCTCACTTGGTTGCTCGAACCCTTGATTGGGGAGACCTAGTTGTGGGCCATCCTTCGCCGATGAGAGCCTTTGTCTACACTCCTGCGAACCCACCCATAGACCGGGATTGTATGGTTAAAGTAACAATTATTTCCTTGAGTATTGAGCTTGTGGACCACCCTCATTTGGATGCAGTTGGACCATTGCGGACTTGCTGTGCAATTTAAATTGGGGCGAGTTCTTACCTTATGACCATTGGGCCCAAAGCTTCTAAAATGTTGATAGGCCATTCTGTAGAAATTATTGTTTTATGTCTGCGTTATCTTTCTTTTATGCTTGTGTTTGGGAACATCGTCGTTTGGATCCATTTGGACCATTTGTCATGGAATATGGGCTTGTTGGGCCATTTAAACTGGGACAAGAATGTATTTTATGACGATCAGGCAAAAGGCTTCTAAGTGTTGGCGGGCCACTTTATGCTCAAAGTGGAGGACTTTTAATCCAACTTGGTTTGCCCATGTGCATTACACTATGATGCATGATTAAACAAGGAGATGGCAAACAAAAATCAAATAACGGAATAATAAAATGAGCGGAAAAGTGTCGTGGTAATGGTAACCTTTTAGGCTTTTCATCCCTCGAAACGGAGGACCTTTAATCCAACTTGATTTGCCCATGCGTATTACATTACAATGCATACAAATAAATAAGACAATGATACGGGACTTCGTATGTCCGATCAAACATATCTCAT
Source organism: Zanthoxylum bungeanum (assembly GCA_019454045.1). Taxonomy (NCBI): domain Eukaryota; kingdom Viridiplantae; phylum Streptophyta; class Magnoliopsida; order Sapindales; family Rutaceae; genus Zanthoxylum; species Zanthoxylum bungeanum. Next base: position 15,468 of record SKCR01052773.1, read on the forward strand.
ATTCAATCAAACATACTTCGTCCGGCGCGGCAAAACATCGTGGCAAAGGTAGCCCTTAGGTTTTTATCCTTCAAGATGGAGGACCTTTAATCCAACTTGATTTGCCCATGCGCATGACATTACAATGCATAGAAAATAAAGACAACAGTAATATAGGACCTCGTATGCTCGATTGAACATATCTCATATTCAATCAAACATACTTCGTTCGGCGCGACAAAACGTCGTGGCAAAGGTAGCCCTTAGGCTTTTTATCCCTCAAAATGGAGGACCTTTAATCCAACTTGATTTTCCCATGCGCACTATATCATCAATACATAAACAAATAACGTGCAGAAAGTAAATGGCAGAATATAAAATGCGAATAATAGACGAACAAGATAAAATAAAGTGAAATATATGCCGTTTGCTCATGTGGTACGTGAAGTTATTTCCCAAGTACAGACCGCACTACCATCCATTCGAATTCGGCTACGGAATTTACGTCTGGGTTTCCATCCGATATATCACGAGAGACGACACATTTTCCATTCATCCAATAGCCATAGCATTCATTAATCAACGATACTCATGCAAAGAAACATTAACAAAATAAAAGAACTAAACAGAAATAAATGAAGAAGGGTGCCTTCAGGTCCAACCTCTTTAGTCGTCTATCAGAAGTGCGGTATGCGGTTGTCGGAAGGGTTGATGCTCCTCAATTCCTCCGATTCACTGGTTCAACGTTTCCTTTTGCTGTTTGGGTTGTTGTTTTTACTCCATTTTTCTACTATTTTCGCTGTATTTTCTGGTCACTGTTTTACGGTAAAGAAGAGACTATTTTTACGTTTTTTAAGGGGTATTGGGGCTGCTGTTTTATGCGGTAATTTGGGCAGTTTCTGGGTTGTTTTCAGTGCAATTTGTGGAGGGTATATGCGACAGTTTGTGGGGCAGTTTATGGAGGGTTTTCTCGGTCACTGCAGTGCAGTTTCAAGTAGTGTTTTCAGCGATATTACAGTGCAATTTCAGAGGTGATTTTCAGTGGTTGTAGAGAATGTTTTGGGCTGTGATTTTCAGAGATTGTTTTGGGCTGTAATTTTCGGTGTTTACAGTGGGTAATTTAGTGACTGTTTCGGTAATAATGTTTGCTGTTTAGGAGGGGTTTCAGTGATTATGTTTTCTGTTTTATTAATTTTGGTGGTGAGGGTGTTTAGGGGTTATGGTTTCGGTTGCTAGAGAGGAGGAGAAGTGAGAATTATTTTTTTGCTTCTTGGTTTTTGCCTTGGGCGTGAATGCTAGGGGTTCAAGGTTGGGTTTAGGCTTCTTTTTATAGGCAAATGGTTGGGGTTTACCTTCTGTGAAAATGGAAAGGATTTGTGTAATTATGAGAGATATTTTTAATTAGTGTGTGATAGGGAAAAAATCTTTTAATTAGGGAAGTGATTAGATATGATTTGATTTGTATCTTTTAATTAGGGAATGTGATTTGTCATGATTTTAGCATGTGTTTAATATGTGTTTGTGTAATTTGGAAGGTGATGGGCGTGAATGGGCTCCTTGGACGTGTATCAGAGGCAGATTTCAGGGGTATTTGGGCGTGTCCAGGGGGTTTTTGGTGCGGTTCAGGGGTACAGGTCAGAGGCAGTTTGGTAGGGTTCAGAGGTACAGATCAGGGGCAGTTTGGTGCGGTTCATGGGTACAGATCAGAGGGAGTTTGGTGCAGTTCAGGGGTATAAGTCATAGGCTATTTCAGGGGCTTTAGGCAAGACTTCAGGGGTACAAGTTAGAGGCTGTTTGCAGGGGCTGTATGGGCGTGAATTGAAGGCTGTTTGTGAGGGGTTTTGTGCCTGTTCAGAGGCTGACTTCAGGGGTTGGTTTGGGCATGTTTGGGGGCTGACTTCAGGGGCATTCAGGCGTGTTCATGGGCTAACTTCAGGGCATTCAGGCATGTTTAGAGGCTAACTTCAGGGGATGGATGAAGGCTAATGGCGTGAGTGGCTGCTGCATGGGTAATGGGCGTGAGTGGTGTGAATTGTGGGGGGTTTGGGCTAAGGTTGTGTTTTAAAATAGAGGTCCAACAAGCGAACCCTAAGCTAAACAAGCGAATTAAATCCAACAAAATGTCAATGTCTGACTCTTCCCTTCCGACGTCTGTTTCCCACGACTTCCGCAATTTAAAGAGGTAGTGTCTCCATGTGAGACTCATCATCGAGACTTACATGCAAAAATGTAGTGCCTACAGTCGCCCCCACTTTAATGGGACTTGTTTAGTGTGTGACAATGACAATCCTATCAAAGTTATGCAATGCATTTTTACTTACCTGGCTCGCTAGCTGCCATCTGACTTGTCTGCTGCTTCGAACAGAGTTGATGATGTAGTGGGCCTCGACCCTAGGATGCATCCCATTAACTGCAACCGACGATGTAGTGGGTGCTCGATGCTGGGACGCATCCTGGAACTACAACTGCTGATACAGTGGGTCATCGACCCTAGGACGCATCCCAATAACTGTAACGGACAACGAGGGCATCGACCTTGGGATGCATCCCAATACCGCTGACAATATGGGCACGACCCTATGACGCATCCCAAAACTGGAACTGATGATGCAGAGGGCCATCAACCTTGGGACGCATCCTAATAACTACAACCGACAACAGGGGCCTCGACCCTGGGACATATCCCAATAACGCTGACAATATGGGTCACGACCCTGGGATGCATCCTCAAAACTGCTGATGATGTGGATCATGACCCTGGGACTTATCCCCAAAACTGCTAATGATGTGGGTCACGACCCTAGGACTCATCCCTAAAACTGATGCTGATGTGGGCCTCACCCCCGGGACTCATCCCCAAAACTGATGCTGATAATGTGGGTCACGACCCTGGGACTCATCCCCAAAACTGATGCTGATAATGTGATGGTTCATTCCAAGATACTGTACTACCTCTCACGAGGTAATCCTGATAGCTAAACATATTTTCGTCCTCAACGGATGCTTCGTGTCGAAACCAGAGAACCTTCAAAGTACTTAATACACTCAGATTCGATCGTCTGAATGAGTGATCTGAACTAGACTCCTAGTGTGTGTGTGTCAAGGCTCTTTCACAGCTTAATCCTTAAGTAAACCAACTCGATGATTTCGTCTCGGAGAATCGGATCAGTGGGTCTAACCAATCTAAATGCCTTGGTCATACTCTGTGATTACTTCCTCGTACTCAACATGATATGGCTTTCTTCTTTTTTCTTTTGTCTCTTTCTTTTCTTTCTTTTCATTTTGAACTTTCTTTTTCTTTTACTTTTTCTTTTTCTTTTTTCTTTCTTTCTCTTCTTTTTTTCGACACACCTACCCTTTACGGTAGCATTTCTCCTTATGGTGGTCCTAATACTCGCCCATGGGTAGCTTCACGCTTATCGGTTATAGGCAGTCTATTTTTCTTTTCTTTTCATTGCAGAGACTTTTTCTTTGTTTCTAACCATATCATATATCATAGCATCAGTAAACCAGGATGGACATCCAGGCAAACGGTCATTCACTGAACCATCATCTCTTCAACTAATCATTTCGTTAACTACTCATGCTTCTACTATTGAGATCCCGTAATCAAGTGCTCGCGAGTCTAGCCGAGATCATTTCTAAGGTTTCTACCCGCAGCAAACAATGTCATCATCGGACATATGCCTGGCTATCAAAGATTTATCTTTCTCTTTTCCCTTTTTTTTTCACTCACTCACTCTACGGAAATCTGCTGTTCCACCACTGATAATGTGGGCTTCACCCCCTGGGATCCATTCTCGAATTTCATACTGATATGGGCCTCAACCTTGGTATTCCCTCCCGATACTAACACTGACTCATTTCTAAAACTGATGACATTGTTTTGTTTGCTCTCAACTTGCTTGTACTTCACCGATTTCCCTTCTTTTCTTTCTAGACCTGCGAACACAAATAAAACAGCAGAATAAAAATGTGTGCATGTATTGTGTACGTATGCATGTGTGGAGTTACTCTCTGTTCATGATGGGTTAGATCCTCATTGTGCTCCCTAGCGCCATGTGCCTACACATGTCTCTAGTCAACCCCTGGATCTGCTTTATAGTTTCCTCCTGCCTGTTCTCTTTTGGTGACTGTTCGGTTCTCTTTTTTCTGAAATCTACAAACACAGAACAAACAAAATACAAAAAAGAATACAAGTATGCTACGTGTATGCATGCATGCATGGATGAATTCCTTATCCCGTTGGGTTAGGTCCTCTGCCATGTCTTCTCTTTCTCAGGTAAAATATTGCTTCAATCTGTCCACGTTGATCGGCTCAGTGAACTCATTCCCTTCTAAATCTGACAGTCTCACTGCCTCATTTCCCATTACTTTCTTGACTATGCAGGGTCCTTCCTAGTTAAGTCTGAACTTTCCTCTCGGGTCCATTGTCAACGGCCTTTACTGCTTAAGTACCAAATCACCCTTTCTGATCTTAGTAGGACACACATTTTTGTTGAATGCTGAGGCTAGTCTCTTCTGATATATCTGCATGTGATGTAAGGACTTCATTCTCTTCTCATCGAGCAATGCCAATTGTTCAAATCTCTGCGAGGCCCATCTGTAGGCACTGTATTTTTGCATATAATTCCCGATGATGAGTCTCGTACAGAGACATTACCTTTTTAGTTGTGAAAGTCACGGGAAACGGACGTTGGAAGGGTGAAATTGGAAAATGGAATTTTTGTTGGATTTAATCCAGTTGTTTAGCTTCGGTTGCTTGTTGGATATCTATTTCAAAGCTTATCCTCGGCCCAAAACCCCCATAAACCACTTACCAAACCATAAACCAAACCTAAACACCCAAGCCTACCCAAAGAACCAAAGCCCACGCCCATGGAGCATAAGTCACGCCCATCACTCTCTAGATTAGGGATATGCACATTTAACCCATGCTAAAATCAAGTCAAATCCCTTCGTAATTAAAAGAAATCTCACAGATCCCTTTCCTAATCAAAGCCAATCATAATCTTAAATTAGGAGATGTTTTCCTTATGAGATACCAATTAGAGAGATGTCACCATCAATAAGAGATTCTTTCATATTCTAATAAGAAAAGTCACCCCTCTCTTGCCTATAAAAATAACCATTCACCACCCTTCACTAACACTGGCAGATACAAATAGTATTCACGCAAATCCCAAAGTTTGGAGAGCATTCACACGCCCAAAACTCCCTCTCATTGCCGTATACACAAAACCCTAAGACCTTGCATTGCCGTGAACACCACCACACATCCCCTCTCATTGCTGCCCAAACCACCAAACACCCTCAAACTGCCGTGCCTAAAACCCTTCACAGCCCCCCTAATACACGCCTAAACCGACCCCGAAATAGCCCCAAGAACCCCTTAAACTCTCGCCAAACAGTCCCCCACTGCACTGCCCACATTACACGCCAAAACAATCCACTGCACTGCCTCCTCCACTGCCGCATTTTACCCCCTATTCTATCCAGTTTTTCACGCCAATTTAACCCTTAAAATAGTACAGAAAACACCCTAAAACTGCACCAAAAACTGCACAAGACCCCTATTCAAAATCGCCTAAAAAAGCAGCACTTTACCCTGCAAAAATGCCCAAAACAATCCCGAAAACAACAAAAATAGTGGCCTAAAAATAGCGGCAAAATAGCAGTGAAACAGAGTGAAAATAGTAGCCCGAACAGTGAAACAGTGAGGAAAGATGTTGAGTCAGTGAACTAGAAGAGTTGCGATCATCCAACCTTCCAACGGCCGTGTAACGCCCTTTCGTGAGACGATAAAAGAAGTTAGACCTGAGGGCACCTTTTTATTTATTATCTTTCGTTTATTTTGTTTATTTAAAAATATTATCGCATGAGAGTCGTTTGAGGCATGATGTGATTGTTAGATGAGCGGAATTTTTGTTCCTTTTTGTGGTATATAGGATGGAAACTCGGACGTAAATTCCGTAGCGGAATCCGAATGGACGGTAGTATTGTTTGTACTCGGGATACAATGCCACGTACCACTTAAGAGACACGTATTTCGTCTCATCCAAACTTGTGTGTGAGCATGTTGTAGTTCGTAGGTTATTTATTTGTTATTAAAGCATGATTTAGCTTTGTTTGTTATTTATTTTCAAAGCATGATTACGTTATTTTAGGCATGATATTTTGTTTAGTTCATTATTATGTTTAAATGGTTATTTGTTTATTTTTGTTTAATGGTTCAATGTGCTCATTGTGTTATATTGTGTGTTTGTCGTTTAAAGACTTACTTTCAAGCATGCAAACTTAGATTAAGAGTTTTTTTTATAAATACGAACTAGACATAGGTTACCCTTGAGCATATATGTTGAGTAGATTCGATTAGTTTATTGCAAAAATCATATCATCACAAGTGACATAAGTAAGGGACCATTCTGAACCCAATGGTTTGAGGTCTTCCCTTGCGAGGGGTGAGTGCGGCCTTAAATCTCATTTTCCCGGGTCACACATGGTGGCGACTCCATGTTATTTCTCTGGTTTAGTTCCCCCGCGAGCTATTCCGTACCCCCAACTAGGCCGCGAGCCTAGAATAGTGTCGTCAGTTTTTGTGTCCCACAGTCTGGCGACTCCACTGGGGATCTAGAGAATTGGCCTCGAAATCATGTCTTGTGATGTGTATGATTTGTGCTTTAGTTGACCGTTTCTATAGTGGGTTGATGGGGTTTTAACCAAAGGCACTATTAAAGCTAGGTGATGATTTGGTGTTTTCCTTCATTCACTACCATTCGGGGAAAAACTGTGAAAACACATAGATAATCATTATCCGTAGCTCGTTGTGATGGACTAATCTGGAGGACTCGTTTTTTATTCTTGACACCAAGCGATAAGAGCCTAAGGGGCTTGGGTACTTAAGAGAGCCTCGCTCCACCCTCCCTCTGGGTAATCTACAATGGGAAATTCATTTGACAGTCAGTCACACACCATAACTCGTTGGCACGTACCTTAAGGTATAAAAAAGGTGCGCTCACTTGGTCGCTCGAACCTTTGAGTGGGGAGTCCTAGTTTTGGGCAATCCTTCGTCAGCGAGAGCCTTTGTCCGCACTCCCGAAAACCCATATGTGAACCTTAGTCGTAGAACTAGTAGAAATTATTCCTTTATGTTTGCATTTAGGACTGTTGTCATTTGGATTCAGTTGGACTTGTTGTCATGAGGTATGGGCTTGTTGGGCCATTTAAACTGGGACAAGTCTGTGCTTTATGGCAATCGGGCCAAAAGATTCTAAAATGACAATGGGCCATCTAGTATAAAAATTTTATTGGTTTATATGTTACATTCATTGCACGCATATGCACTGACACATGGTCTTAAAGAGAGACACCATAGATTCCCGTTGGGTTAGGGAAGAGAGGAGGCTAATCAAAAGACCATCAGCAAATATGAGTGAATCCATCAATGAAGGGTCTCGAATGGATCAGATAGAAGCCAATCTCACCAAAATGACTGAACAACTGCAAGCTCTGACTACTGCCATGTCTAATATCGTTGTGCCCCGCGCTGCGGGAGGATCTGAAAATGATAGGCGAGAGGGCCCTCCAAGCGGTTTGAATGATGATACTCCGGTGTTTGATGATGATATGGCTCAATACGCCGCTGGGAGAATAGCCGGATCTCTGGCTGAGATACAGAAGCTCCGTGATCAAATGAAGTCGGTTACTCGCAAACTGAAAGGGAAACACGTGGATTTATTGGATTATGATGCGATGACCTTTGAGGAGCAGCTGCCTGCATAGTTTAAGATGCCCGATATTGCCAAGTATAATGGAAATGGAGACCCGAGGGTCCATTTGTGGCAATATGTCTCGGTGATGAGTTCCGTTGGCCTATCTCAGCGCCAAGTCCAGAAGATGTTCGAGATGTCACTTTAGGGGGCACCTGTGGTTTGGTATCATAGCCTTGAGAAAAAGGTTAAGGAGGATTGGAGAGAGTTGGTTGATGCCTTCTTGAAACAGTATGTTACCGACTTAGAGATCGACTTGTCGCTTCGCAACTTAGAGAACACTAAGCAGAAGCCATAGGAAAGCTTTAAGGGGTACGTGGATCGCTGGAGAAGCTAGCTTTTAAAGTTGCAGACAAGGCCTTCGGATAAGGTTCAGATAAAAATGATCATCAAGGGCACTAAGCCCTCCATCTATGGTAAATTACGGAGAATGACTTCGATGATTGCAGATTTCAGACAGCTGAGGGAAACTGTAATGGATATTGAAGAAGAGGAAGCCGAGAACAGAAAGTTCTATAGTTTGAATAGGAGGGCTATCGGAGGATCCTCAGGTACTAAGCCTATCACTGCAGAGATTGCTGCCATTAAGAATCGGCATTTTTCTAACTTGGGCCGACCTTCGTCCAAAACACTGGAGAAGACCTTCTCCTCCAAACCTTTAACCAAACAGACTTTTGCCTAGGTATTTGGGACAGTAATAGTGAAGATGAGACAGATCAGAAGAAGGATTTCTGGGAGGATTTCTCAAGTGGTGACGAGGAAGAGGAAGTGAAAGGCATGGCCCGGAGTGGGCGCTTTTATAATGATACAGTTGAAAAAGGGAAGGAAGTACTGACTGACGGCCGAGAAGTAGCTGAGAATATTGAGCCTACTGAGGGAGATGTAGTGCTGTGGCAGCTAAAGAAGACCCGAGCATATTTGAGCATCTGGGAGTTGTTATGTGCAACTGGAGAGCACAGGTGGGCTATGGTAGAAGCCCTGAGCAAAATAGTAGTACCCGAGGATGCTAATCCAGCGATGTTTGTTGGATCAGTGTAGAAAGAGGCTCTACAAATAACCTTCTCTGATGAAGAACTTCCACCTGAGGGGAGAAATCACAACAGACCTTTATTCATCCGAGCTGAAGTCAAGGGCAAGAGGACGTCCTGTGTGATGGTGGATGATGGTTCATCCATCAATGTGTGCCCGTTGAAGATTCTGGCAAGGCTGGGTATAAAGCTGACAGACTTGAGCCCTTCTAACATGACTATCCAGGCTTATGATGATAGTAAGTGAGGAGTCGAGGGTACTTTTGCCACGATAGTCAAAGTTGGTCCGGTTGAGGATGAAGTTGAATTTACAGTGCTGGACATCCAAGCCATTTTTGCCTTATTGTTGGGAAGGCCATGGTTTCATAAACTCGGGGGCGTGCCCTCCACTCTACATCAGATGATTAAGTTCCCATATGGAGATGAGATTGTCACCATCCGGGCTGAGGTGGACAACGCTGTAGTCACTTTGGAAATACAACATTTCAAGAGGTTCCAAGTGTCGGCAACCTTTGAGGAGTGGGTGGATCCCAAAGTGGCCATAATTATGGAGAAGATGAAGTTTGAACCAGACAAAGGTTCAGCATTGCCAGACTTTAAAGGGCAGAATACTCGGAGGGGTTTGGGATACCGGTCTGACGAATATAAGCCAAAGGCTAAGAAGAAAGGGCTGAAGCTGATGGAATACTTTGTAAAGGCTTCAGGGTATCAAGAAGAGACCGAACTAGTAGAGGTTAACGGAATTATGGTGCCTGGGTTTGAGATCTTTCAAGACATGCTGGGTGAGAGGTCACTGACAGGAGAAGTTGCGAAGAAGGAAGAAGAGAAATGGGAAGAAGAACTGATGAAGCTAGATAGCCTGACTCTGGAAGAACATAAGGAGCCTGAGGAGAACCCGGTTGTGGAAGATGAAGTGTCTGTAGATGAAAAAGGACATTTATCTTCCTGATTTATTTGATTGTAACCTGCATTGATTAGCAATAAAGACAATCATTTTGCTTATTTTCCTGAGTCTCTTCCTCTTAACTTGTATGACTTAAGCATATTTGATATCAACTCCATCAAAACGAATGCATTCAACCTTGGTACGCCTGAGAGCCCCAAGGAAATCTTAATTGCGAGTGAAGTTACCGCTGAAGAGGGGAAGAACTTAGAAGAGATGTTGGTTAAATATGCCAAAGTGTTCACTTGGTCTTACGAGGACATGCCAGGGGTAGATAGAAGCATTGCCCAGCATGCGATACCAACTTATCCGAATATGAAGCCTGTGAAATAGAAACTCCGACGGATGAGACCTGAATGGGCTGAGAAGGTCAGAGAGGAGGTTAAGAAGCAAAAAGAATGTGGGATTCCTAGAAGTAGTGAAATATCCTGAGTGGTTGGCCAACATCGTGCCTGTACCGAAGAAGGACGACAAAGTCAGAATGTGTGTTGATTACAGAGATCTTAATAAGGCATGCCCAAAGGATGATTTTCCTTTGCCGCATATAGATGTACTTGTTGATAGTGCGGCTTTGTCTTCCATGTACTCATTTGCGGATGGGTTCTCAGGGTACAATCAGGTGCTTATAGCTGAAGAAGATAAGCACAATACCACATTTGTTACAGAATGGGGTACTTATTGCTACAAAGTGATACCATTTGGGCTTAAGAATGCTGGAGCCACTGATCAACAGATGGCCACTACTTTGTTTCATGACTTAATGCATAAGGAAATTGAGGTGTACGTAGATGACATGATGGTCAAGTCAGAGACAAGAAATGGGCATATAGAAGCGTTGGAAAAGTTCCTTGAGCGAGTCGATAAGTACAACCTGAGGCTGAATACCAAGAAGTGTGTGTTTGGAGTAACATCGGGGAAGCTGCTCGGCCATACCGTGGGAATGGGTGGAATAGAAGTGGAATCTGAAAAGATCAAGGCTATTACTGAGATGCCAGCACCGAAGACAGAGAAAGAAGTCAGAGCCTTCCTTGGGAAAATCCAGTATATCAGTCGGTTCATTGCCAAGCTGACGTCAGTGTGTGAGCCTATCTTCAAACTGCTGAGGAAAGACCAGCCGGTAAAGTGGAACGAGCAGTTTCAGGAAGCATTCGACAGAATCAGGGAATATTTGGTGAAGCCTCATGTTCTGAAACCTCCGAGACAGGGTAGACCCTTGGTACTGTATTTGGCTATCGAACCCAAAGCACTGTAGGGAATGATGGTAGAAGCAGACGACATAGGAGTAGAGCATGTTGTATACTATCTTAGTAAGAAGTTGCTTCCATATGAAGCCCGCTATCAAGAAGTGGAGAAAATCTGTCTAGCGGTAGTGTGGGCTTCCAGAAAATTGCGTAATTACTTCCAATCCTACAAGATCCAAGTTGTAGCGAAGGAGAACCCTTTCAAGTATCTACATCAAGTACCTTCACTAGTCGTAAAGTTGGGCAGATGGCTAGTATTGCTAATAGAATTTGATATCGAGTACCTCACTTCTAAGGTGATCAAAGGGCGAGTCATGGCAGAGTTCTTGGCATTACAACCTGTTGAAGGGGATCAGTACAAGTTTGAGTTCCCCGATGAGGAAATCCAAGCTATAGCAGTCCAAGGATGGAAGATGTATTTCAACGGAGCAGTGAACTGCAAAGGAGCCGGAATCGAGATTGTCATAGTGAACCCCGAGGGAGAAACCCTATCTATGGCCAAAAGGCTGACGTTCGGAGTTACTAATAACATGGCCGAGTATGAAGCATGTGCATTCTGGTTGACTGCATTGATAGCCTTGAGTGCTACGAACGTGGAGGTTTACGGAGACTCGATGTTGGTGATCCGACAGATGCAAGGAGAATGGTAGTTAAAGGAAGAAATACTGAAGCCTTACTTGTTCTACCTCAGAAATCTAACACAAGGTATCCCTGACTATAAATTTCATCACTTACCACAGGAAGAAAATCAGATGCAGATGCATTGGCGACACTAGCAGCAACCTGGGAGAATCCAGAGAAATTGGTGATAAGACCACTTGTAATGATGACGGCGAGTAAGCCTGTTTATGAGATATAGCGGATCTTGGAAATAGAGGTCAACGATGGAAAACCTTGGTATCATGATATTCAGAGGTATCTGGAGCATGGGGAACTCCCAGAGGAAGCAAGCCGAAAGGACAGAATCGTCATTCGAAAGTTGGTTTCTCAGTATGTGAGTTTGAAATGAGAACTCTACAAGAGGCAGACAAATGGTATCCAGCTGAAGTGTTTGAGAAAGGAAGAAGCTCAGAAGCTAATGGAAGAAGTGCACGCTGGTGTGTGTGGACCACATATGAATGGATTAAACTTGCCACTGAAGATCGTGAGACAAGGCTTTTATTGGTCAACCATGGAAGCCGATTGCGCGAAGCTGGTAAAACACTATCATGATTGTCAAGCACACGGTAATTTGAATCATTTACCGCACACAGAGTTGCATGGTTTGTCAGAGCCGTGGCCTTTCTCAGCGTAGGGAATAGATATGATCGGGGAGATTCGACCGAATGCATCGAATGTGCATCACTTTATAGTAGTGGCAGTAGACTACTTCTTGAAGTGGGTGGAAGCCTAATCATTACATAATGTTACAGCGAAGCAGATGGCCAAGTTCATAGCTCGGAATCTCATTTTCCGGTATGGCATGCCGCACCATGTAGTAACAGACAACGGCATCCAGTTTCAGGGAGAGACAAAGGCAATGCTGCAGAAGTACGGAATAGGCCATCACAAGTCCTCACCATACAGACCATGGGCTAATGGGGCAGTCGAGGCAGCCAAAAAGACAATAAAGACGATTCTGACGAAGATGACAGAAAATTATAAAGATTGGGCTGATAAGCTACCGTATGCCCTGTGGGGATACAGAACTTCTGTGAGGATGGCGACAGGAGCTACGCCTTACTCTTTGGTCTACAGAATGGAAGCGGTATTGCCGGTGGAAGTTGAGATATAGTCCATGCGGGTATTTGCATAAGCAGGATTGCCTGAACGAGAATGGGCCTTGCAGAAGTTTGAACAGTTAGCATTGATGGATGAGAAAATGATGAAGTCTTTGTATCACATGCAGATATACCAGAAGAGGTTGGCCCGAGCATTCAATAAGAAGATGCGTCCTACCAAGATCAGAAAAGGTGATTTGGTGCTTAAGCAGTCGAAGCCATCGACAACAAACCCAATGGGAAAGTTCAGGCCAAACTGGGAAGGACCATACATCGTTCCAGAAGGTAATTGGAAATGAAGCAGTGAGACTATCCGACTTGGAAGGGAATGAGTTCACAGAGCCGATCAATGTTGACAGGTTGAAGCTGTACTTTGCCTGAGACTGAGTAGTCACCTGCAGAAGACCTAACCTGACGGGATAAGAAAACTCATGCATACACGTAACATATTTTTGCATCCTTTTTTGTGTTCACAGGTGTCGAAGACTGAAAAGAGAAAATGGCAAAGACGATCCAATCAGAAATAACGAAAGTATAGTATCGGATTCGGGTAGTAATCCTAGGGTTGAGGCCCATATCGGAGTCAAGATTCGGGTAGTGATCTGAGGGTTGAGGCCCATATGAGTTTGAGTTTCAGGTATGGATCTTAGGAGGCAAAGCCCACATTGCCAGCGGATTGAAAGAAAGAATTCCTTGGAGTGAGTGAGAAAAAAAAGAGGAAAGAAAGAAAAGAAAGAGAAAAGAAAGAAAAGAGAGAGAGAGAGAAATCTTTGATGGTTAGACATATGTCCGGTGATGACATTATTTGCTGTAGGGAGAAGCCTTAGAAACGACAAGTGCGAGACGTGCTCTCGTTTGGTATTCTGAATGGATTGATCTCGGCTAGACTCCACAAGCACTTGATTACGGGATCTCAACAGTAGAAGCCTGAGCGGTCGATAAGATGACTAGTTTAAGAGATGGTGGATCGGTGAATGACCGTTTGCCTGGATGTCCACCCTGATTTGTTTACGTAACGATACATGATATGGTTGGAAATAAAGAAAGAAAAGTCTCTGCAAAGAAAAGAAAAAAGAGACTGCCTATAACCGACAAGCGTGAAGCTACCCATAGGCGAGTATTAGGACCGCCATGAGGAGAAATGCTACCTTAAAGGGTAGGTGTGTCAGAAAAAAAGAAAAAAAAGGAAAAAAAGGAAAAAAAAAAGAAAAGAAAAGAAAAAAGTTTTAAATGAAAAGAAAGAGACAGAAGAAACAAAAAAGAAGAAGACCATATCATGTTGAGTATGCCGAAGTAATCACATAATGTGATCAAGACATCCAGGTTGGTTAGACCCACTGGTCCGATTCTCCGAAGCGAAATCATCAAGTTGGCTAACTTAAGGAATAATTTGCGAAAGAGCCTTAGCAAACACACACTAGGAGTCTAGTTCAGGTCACCCATTCAGACGATCGGAGTTGAGTGAATTGAGTACTTTGAAGATTCTTTGGTTTTGACGCGAAGCATTCGTTGAGGACAAAAATATGCTCAGCTATCAAGATTATCTCGAAGAGAGGCACTACAATGTGTTGAAAGAGAGTATCAGCATCAATAACAGTCTTTCCGGGTATGGCACGCTGGGGACGAGGCCCACATTAGTTCAGTATTAGTTTCGCCGGGTATGACATTATGGGGGCGAGGCCCACATTATCATCAGTATTAGTTCTGCCGGGTATGGCATTCTGTGGGTGGGACCCACATTGGTTAAGCATCGGTTCTGCTAGATATAGCATTCTGGGGGCGATGCCCACATTGGTTCAGATCAGTTTTGCCAGGTACGGCACTCCGGGTATGGAGATATCAGATCAGCCAGGTACGACACTCCGGTTATAGAGACATTATATCAGTTTGCCAGGTACGACACTCCGGGTATGAAGATATCAAATCAGCCAGGTACGACACTCCGGGTATGGAGACATCAGATCAGTTTGCCAGGTACGGCACTCTGGGTATAGAGATACAGCATCAGTTCTTCCAGGTACGACACTTAGTGTATGGAGATACAACATTAGTTCTGCCAGGTATGGCAGTCCGGGTATGGAGATACAGCATCAGTTCTGCCAGGTACGGCACTCCGGGTATGGAGAAATCACTGCGGCACTTTAGGTATGGAGACGCAACTGCGACACCTCGGGTATGGGGTTTAGCACGCCAGGTACGACATTCAGACCACAGCGACACCCTAGGTACGGGGTTAGTACGCCAGGTATGACATGTGGACTATTGTGGACTACTGTGACACCCTAGGTACAGGACTAGCAATCAGAATACTATGACACCCTAGGTACGGGGTTAGCATTCAGACTACTGCAACACCCTGGGTACGGGGT
Organism: Zanthoxylum bungeanum; assembly: GCA_019454045.1. Lineage (NCBI taxonomy): Eukaryota > Viridiplantae > Streptophyta > Magnoliopsida > Sapindales > Rutaceae > Zanthoxylum > Zanthoxylum bungeanum. The sequence goes on from SKCR01052773.1 coordinate 30,557, forward strand.
TAGCATTCAGACAATTGCGGCACTCTAGGTACGGAGACGTAACTGTGACACCCTAGGTACGGGGTTAGCATTCAGAAAACTGTGACACCCTAGGTACGGGGTTAGCATGCCAGGTACGGCATTCAGACCACAGCGACATCCTATGTACGGGGTTAGCACGCCAGGTATGGCATGTGGACTATTATGGACTACTGCGACACCCTAGGTACATGGTTAGCATTCAGACAACAACAACATCACTGCGACACTCTAGGTACGGAGATGCAACCGCGACGCCCTAGGTATGAGGTTTAGCACAATCAACTCACATTAGCATGGCAAGTCAAGTGGCAGCTGGCGAGCCGGGTAAGTAAAAAATGTATTGCACGTATTTTGATAGGATTGTCATTGTCACACACTGCACAAGTCCCATCAAAGTGGGGGCGACTGTAGGCACTGCATTTTTGCATATAAGTCCCGATGATGAGTCTCGTACGGAGACACTACCTTTTTAGTTGTGAAAGTCGCGGGAAACGGACGTTGGAAGGGTGAAATTGGAAAATGGAATTTTTGTTGGATTTAATCTAGTTGTTTAGCTTCGGTTGCTTGTTGGATCTCTGTTTCAAAGCTTATCCTCGGTCCAAAACCCCCATAAACCACTTGCCAAACCATAAACAAAACCTAAACACCCAAGCCTACCCAAAGAACCAAAGCCCACGCCCATGAAGCCTAAGTCACGCCCATCACTCTCTAGATTAGGGATATGCACATTTAACACATACTAAAATCAAGTCAAATCCCTTCCTAATTAAAAGAATCTCACAGATCCCTTTCCTAATCAAAGCCAATCATAATCCTAAATTAGGAGATCTTTTCCTTATGAGATACCAATTAGAGAGATGTCACCATCAATATGAGATTCTTTCCTATTCCAATAAGAAAAGTCACCCCTCCCTTGCCTATAAGAAGAACCATTCACCACCCTTCACTAACCCTGGCAGATACAAATAGTATTCACACAAATCCCAAAGTTTAGAGAGCATTCACACGCCCAAAACTACCTCTCATTGCCGCATACACAAAACCCTAAGACCTTACATTGCCGTGAACACCACCACACATCCCCTCTCATTGCCGCCCAGACCACCAAACACCCTCAAACTGCTGCGCTTATAACCCTTCACAGCCCCCTAATACACGCCCAAACCGACCCCAAAACAGCCCCAAGAACCTTTTAAACTCTCGCCAAACAACCCCCCACTGCAATGCCCACACTACACGCCAAAACAGTCCACTGCACTACCTCCTCCACTGCCGCATTTTACCCCTTGTTCTGTCCAGTTTTTCACGCCAATTTAACCCCTAAAATAGTCCAGAAAACACCCTAAAACTGCATCAAAAACTACACAAGACCCCCCTTCAAAACCGCCTAAAAATAGCAGCCCTTTACGCTTCAAAAACGCCCAAAATCATCTTTGAAACAACAAAAATAGTGGCCTAAAAACAGCAGCAAAATAGCAGTGAAACGGAGTGAAAATAGTAGCCCGAACAGCGAAATAGTGAGGAAAGACGTTGAGTCAGTGAACTAGAAGAGTTGCCGATCATCCACCCTTCCAACGGCCGTGTAACGCCCTTTCATGAGACGACAAAATAGGTTAGACCTGAGGGCACCTTTTTATTTATTATCTTTCGTTTATTTTGTTTATTTAAAAATATTATCGCATGAGAATCGTTTGAGGCATGATGTGATTGTTGGATGAGCGGAATATGTGTTCCCTTTTGTGGTATATAGGATGGAAACTCGGACGTAAATTCCGTAGCCGAATCCGAATGGACGGTAGTGCTGTTTGTACTCGGGATACAATACCACGTACCACTTAAGAGACACGTATTTCGTCTCATCCAAACTTGTGTGTGAGCATGTTGTAGTTCGTAGGTTATTTATTTGTTATTAAAGCATGATTTAGCTTTGTTTGTTATTTATTTTCAAAGAATGATTACGTTATTTTAGGCATGATATTTTGTTTAGTTCATGATTATATTCAAATGGTTATTTGTTTATTTTTGTTTAATGGTTCAATGTGCTCATTGTGTGATATTGTGTGTTTACCGTTTAAAGACTTACTTTCAAGCATGCAAACTTAGATTATGAGTTATTTTGATAAATACGAACTAGACATAGGTTACCCTTGAGCATATATGTTGAGTAGATTCGGTTAGTTTATTGCACAAATCATATCATCACAAGTGACATAAGTAAGGGACCATTCCGAACCCAACGGTTTGAGGTCTTCCCTTGCGAGGGGTGAGTGCGGCCTTAAATCTCATTTTCCCGGGTCACACCGGGTGGCGACTCCATGTTATTTCTCCGATTTAGTTCCTCTGTGGGCTATTCTGTACCCCCAACTAGGCTGCGAGCCTAGAACAGCGTCGTCAGTTGCCAATACCCTCGTGGACTGTATCTCAACTTCCACGGGTAGTACTGCTTCCATTCTATAGACCAAAGAGTAAGGCGTGGCTCATGTTGCTGTTCTCACTGATGTTCTGTACCCCCACAGGGCATACGGTAGTTTGTTAGCCCAATCTTTGTAGTTTTCTGTCATCTTGGCTAATTTCTTCTTTATTGTCTTATTGGCTGCCTCGACTGCCCCATTTGCCTGCGGTCTGTAAGGTGACGACTTGTGATGTCCTATCCCATATCTCTATAGCATTGCCTTTATTACCCCTTGAAATTGAACTCTATTATCTGTCACTACATGATGCGGCATCCCATATCGACATATGATGTTCCGAGCTATGAACTTCGCCATCTGCTTTGCTGTGATATTACGAAATGACTCGACTTCCACCCATTTTGAGAAGTAGTCCACTGCCACCACTATGATATGATGTCAATTCGATGCATTCGGTCGAATCTCTCCGATCATGTCAATTCCCTATTCTGATAAAGGACATGGCTCTGATAACCCGTGTAACTCTATGTGATGCAGATGGTTCATATTACCGTGTGCTTGACAATCATGACAATATTTTACCAGCTTTGCACAATCTGTCTCCATGGTCAACCAGTAGAAACCTTGTCTTACAATCTTGCGAGATAAATTCAACCCATTCATGTGCGGTCCACATACCCCGGCATGTATTTCTTCCATTTCCTTCTGAGCTTCTTCTTTTCTTAAACATTTCACCTGAATGCCATTTGCATACCTCTTGTATAGCTCTCTCTTCAAAATCACATACTGAGAAGCCAACTTCTGAACGGCTATTCTGTCTTTTCTGCTTGCTCCTTCTGGGAGTTCTCTGTGTTCCAGGTATCACTGAATATCATGGTACCAAGGTTTTTCGTCGTCGATCTCTACTTCCAAAACTCTTTCTATCTCATAAACGGGTCTACTTGCTGTTGTCAGTATCAATGGTCTCATCACTAACTTCTCTAGATTTTCCCAAGTCGCTGCAAGTGTAGCTAATGCGTCAGCCATCTGATTCTCTTCTCGCGGCAAGTGCTGAAACTTACAATCGGGGATAGCCTGTGCCAACTTTCTGAGGTGAAAAAGGTAAGATTTCAACTGTTCTTCCTTCAATTCCCATTCTCCCAGCATATGTCGGACTACCAACATCGAATCTTCATAGACCTCCACGCTCTCAGCCATCAAGGCTATCAGTGCAGTCAATCCAAAAGCACATGCTTCGTACTCGGCCATGTTGTTAGTTACTCCGTACGTCAACCTTTTGGCCATAGGCAAGGTTTCTCCTTCGGAGGTCACTATCACGATCCCAATTCTGGCTCCTTTGCAATTCACTGCTCCGTCGAAATACATCTTCCATCCTTGAACTGTTATTGCTTGGATCTCTTCATCTGGGAATTCAAACTTATACTGATCCCTTTCAATAGGTTGCAATGCCAGGAACTCTGCTACGGCTCGCCCTTTGATTTCTTTGGAAGTGAGGTACTCAATATCAAACTCTGTCAGCAACACTAACCATCTGCCGAACTTCCCCACTAGTGAAGGTACTGAATGTAGATACTTCAAGGGATTCTCCTTTGCTACCACCTGGATCTTGTAAGATTGGAAGTAAAGACGCAATTTTCTGGTCGCCCATACCACTGCCAAACAGATCTTCTCTACTTCTTGATAGCGGGCTTCGTACGGAAGCATCTTCTTACTAAAATAGTAAACCGCATGCTCTACTCCCGTCTCATCTGCCTATACCATCATTGCCCCCAGTGCTTTTGATTCTATGGCCAAATACAATACTAAGGGTTTGCCCGGTCTTGGAGGTTTCAATACAGAAGGCTTTACCAAGTATTCTCTGATCTTATTGAAGGCTGCTTGACATTGCTCATTCCATTTCACTGGTTGGTCTTTTCTCAGCAATTTGAAGATAGGCTCACATACTGACGTCAACTTGGCGATGAACCAACTGATATACTGAATTTTCCTGAGGAATGATCTAACTTCTTTCTCAGTATTCAGTGCGGGCATTTCGGTGATTGCTCTGATTTTTTCAGAGTCTACTTCTATCCCTCCCATTCCTACTGTCTGTCCCAATAATTTTCCTGATGTTACCTCAAACACATATTTCTTGGGATTAAGCCGCAAGTTGTATTTGTCAACTCTCTGAAGGAACTTCTCCAGTGCTTCAAGTTGTATTTGTCTCTGATTTCACCATCATGTCATCCACATATACTTCAATCTCTTTGTGCATCAAATCGTGGAATAATGTAGTGGCCATCCGTTGATAAGTAGCTCCTGCATTCTTGAACCCAAACGGCATTACCTTTTAACAATATGTGCCTCACTCGGTGACAAAGGCAGTCTTGTGCTTGTCTTCATCAATAAGAACCTGATTGTATCCTGAAAACCCATCTGCAAATGAATACATGGCAGATAAAGCCGCACTATCAACTAGTACGTCTATATGATACGAACTCATCCCAGTTTAAATAGCCCAACAAATTCGCATTTCTGACAAGGAGTCTAAGTGAGTCCAAATGATGATGGTCCCAAGCATAGGCATAAAGAAACAATTTCTACAGAGTGGCCCATCGGTATTTTAGAAACTTTTAGCCCAATTGTCATAAGATACGAACTCATCCCAGTTTAAATGGCCTAACAAGTTCGCATTTCTGACAAAAAATCCAACTAAATCCAAATGATGATGGTCCCTAAACACAAGCACAAGGAAATAGTTTATACTGGTCGTACAACTATGGTCTACGTGTGGGTTTGCGGGAGTGTAGACAAAGGCTCTCACTGGCGAAGGATTGCCCATAACTAGGTCTCCCCACTCAAGGGTTCGAGTGACCAAGTGAGCGCACCTTTTTTATACCTTACGGTATGTGCCAACGAGTTATGGTGCGTGACTGACTGTCAAATGGATTTCCTATTGAAGATTCCCCAGAGGGAGGGCGGAGCGAACTCTCTTAGAAACCCAAGCCTCTTAGGCTCTTATCGTCTCGGTGACATGAATAAACAACAAGTCCTCCAAATTAGTCTGTCACAACGAGCTACGGGTAATGATTATCTAGGTGTCTTCGCAGCTTTTCCTTATAGAAAGGTAGTGAATGAAGGAAGACACCAAACCATCACCTAGCCTTAACAAGGACTTTGATTAAACCCCTTCAACCCACTATAGACACGGTTAACTAAAACACAAATCACAATCACTATAAGACAATATTTCGGGGCCGATTCTCTATCCCCAGTGGAGTCGTCAGACTGTAGGACACAGAACTTGACGATGTTGTTCTAGGGTCGCGGCCTAATTGGGAGTACGGAATAGCCTACGGGGGGACTAAACCGGAGAAATAACATAGAGTCGCCACCCGGTGTGAACCAGGAAAATGATTTAAGGCCGCACTCACCCCTCGCAAGGGAAGACCTCAAAGCGTTGGGTGCGGAATGGTCCCTTACTTATGCCACTTGTAATGAAATGATTTGTGTAATAATTTAATCGAATCTATGCAGAATATGTTTCCAAGATTATTCTACTTCTAATTTCACATGCATGAAAATAAAGCTCATATCTAAGTCTGCATGCATAAAAGTAAATTGGAATAACGACAAGCATATAATTTCATAAACACATTATATTTATGGATACGGAAACACAAGTAAATAATAATTGTACAAGCATGCATAATAAAGAGAGACAATTAAGTACATAATGTAAAGAGATAATTAAATAGGCAATTGTACATCGAAATAAATGTGTAATGATGCGGTGCAGAAAAGAGATAGATACTAAGGATGAAAGAGGAGAGATGCGACATATGCCTACATCTATATAGGACTTCGAGGGCTCGATTGAGCGTATCTCACATTGAATCAAATGTATTTTTTCTGGCAATGCAAAATGTTGTGGCAAAGGTAGCCCTTATGCTTTTCATCCCTCAAAGTGGAGGACCTTTAATCCAACTTGGTTTGCCAATGCGCATTACACTATGATGCATGATTAAACAAGGAGATGGCATACAGAAAGTAAATAACAGAATAATAAAAGGCGCGACAAAGTATCGTGGTAAATGTAGCCTTTTAGGCTATTCATCCCTCGAAACGGAGGACCTTTAATCCAACTTGATTTGCCCATGCACATTACATTACAATGCATACAAATAAATAGGACAATGATATGGGACTTCGTATGTCCGATCAAACATATCTCACATTCAATCAAACATACTTCGTCCGGTGCGGCAAAATGTCGTGGCAAAGGTAGCCCTTAGGCTTTTTATCCCTCAAGATGAAGGACATTTAATCCAACTTGATTTGCCATGCGCATGACATTATAATGCATAGAAAATAAATACAACAATAATATAGGACCTCGTATGCTCGATTGAACATATCTCACATTCAATCAAACATACTTCGTCCGGCGCGGCAAAACGTCGTGGCAAATATAGCCCTTAGGCTTTTTATCCCTCAAAATGGAGGACCTTTAATCCAACTTGATTTTCCCATGTGCACTATATCATCAATACATAAACAAATAACGTGCAGAAAGTAAATAGCGGAATATAAAATGCGAATAATAGACGAACAAGATAAAATAAAGTGAAATATGTGATGTTTGCTCAAGTGGTACGTGGAGTTATTTCCCAAGTACATACCGCACTACCGTCCATTCGGATTCAGCTACGGAATTTACGTCTGGGTTTCCATCCGATATATCACGAGAGACGACACATTTTCCATTCATCCAATAGCCATAGCATTCATTAATCAACGATACTCATGCAAAGAAACATTAACAAAATAAAAGAAATAAACGGAAATAAATGAAGAAGGCTGCCCTCAGGTCTAACCTCTTTAGTCGTCTATCGGAAGTGCGTTATGTGGTTGTTGGAAGGGTTGATGCTCCTCAATTCCTCTGGTTCACTGGTTCAACATTTCTTTCATTGTTTCGCTGTTTGGGCTGCTGTTTTTACTCCGTTTTGCTGCTATTTTTGCTGAATTTTCTGGTCACTATTTTATGGTAAATAAGGGTCTGTTTTTGTATTTTTTTTAAGGGGTATTGGGGCTGCTATTTTATGCAGTAATTTGGGCAGTTTCTAGGTTGCTTTCAGTGCAGTTTGTGGAGGGTATATGCGGCAATTTGTGTGGCAGTTTGTGGATGGTTTTCTCGGTCACTGCAGTGCAGTTTCAAGGAGTGTTTTTGGTGATATTACAGTGTAGTTTCAGAGGTGATTTTCAGTGGTTGCAGGGACTGTTTTGGGCTGTGATTTTCGGTGTTTACAGAGACTATTTTGGGCTGTGATTTTCAGTTTTTACAGTGGCTAATTTAGGGACTGTTTCAGTGATGATGTTTGCTGTTTATAAGGGGTTTTTGTGATGATGTTTGTTGTTTTATTATTTTCGGTGGTGAGGGTGTTTAGGGGTTATGGTTTCGGTTACTAGAGATTAGGAGAAGGGAGAATTATTTTTTTGCTTCTTGCTTTTTGCCTTGGGCGTGAATGTTAGGGGTTCAAGGTTGGGTTTAGGCTTCTTTTTATAGGCAAAGGGTTGGGGTTTACCTTGTGTGAAAAGGGAAAGGATTTGTGTAATTATGGGAGATATTTTTAATTAGTGTGTGATATGGAAAAAATCTTTTAATTAGGGAAGTGATTAGATATGATTTGATTTGTATCTTTTAATTAGGGAATGTTATTTGTCTTGATTTTAACATGTCTTTAATATATGTTTTTTTAATTTGTAAGGTGATGGGCGTGAATGGGCTCCTTGGGCATGTATCAGAGGCAATTTTCAGGGGTATTTGGGAGTGTCCAGGGGTGTTTGGTGCGGTTCAGGGGTACAGTTCAGAGGCATTTTGGTGCAGTAGGGGTACATATCAGAGGCATTTTGGTGTGGTTCAGGGGTACATATCAGGGGGTGTTTCGTTCAGTTCAGGGGTACAGGTCAGAGGCTGTTTTCAGGGGCTTTAGGCGTGAATTTAGGGGTATAGGTCAGAGGCTGTTTTCAGGGGTTGTATGGACGTGAATTGGAGGCTGTTTGTGAGGGGTTTTGTGCGTGTTCAGGGGCTGACTTTAGGGGCATTCGGGCGTGTTCAGGGGCTAACTTCAGGGGCTGGATGAAGGCTAATGGCATGAGTGGCTGCTGCATGGGTAATGGGCGTGAGGGGTGTGAATTGTGGGGGGTTTGGGCTAAGGTTGTGTTTTAAAACAGAGGTCCAACAAGCGAACCCGAAGCTAAATAAGCGAATTAAATCCAACAAAATGTCAATGTCTGACTCTTCCCTTCCGACGTCTGTTTCCCGCGACTTCCACAATTTAAAGAGGTAATGTCTCCATGTGAGACTCATCATCGGGACTTACATGCAAAAATGTAGTGCCTATAAGAGGTATCATTGCAATACAGTTCATTATTTCCTACATATGTAATAAGAAGTAATGCAAACACCATTACTGAAACAAATATTCAAGATGTTCTTAGATTGCATAAATACCAGCTAACCGGGAAAGATTAGAGTCAAGTAATTACAAATCATGTATTTTGTTTCTTAGATGCTGGACCAAGGTCAGAAGATCTAGGAGAATAACTCCAAGAATGGAGATGAACTTCGGGAATGAGGATGACCAACTCCAAGAATAGAGAACAACCTCGGGAATGAGGACGAGCAAAGAGCCTCGAGAATGACAGATCTTAAAAAAATATAAAAAGATAAAAAAGAAATTTTTTTTAGCTCGCTAAGTTGAAAACCTGAAAAGGCGACACAGGCAAGACAGAGCAATCCACTAAGTTGAAAATCTGAAAAGACAGTTTAGGCAAAAGATAGAACAAACCTGCAAAATAAGGAAAGCTTCGTAGGCTTCCCAATGGTATAGACATTGGAAACGCCACATCGCCGAAAGGGTAGTAAGAGAAAAATGCAAGCCGAGAATGGCAGCAAACTCCTCGATGAGAGGGCATATTTCGAAATCTGGGAATTAGAAGACATGATTTTCAATATCCTAAAAGGATGAGGCCAGTTTCGAAAAGGCGTAATCCACCTTGACCCGGTGCAGGTATCGGAGAGCAGAAAACTGAGCGAGGTCCGGGGATGACCAGTCTACCACCCCACGAATAAGGGACACAACGGTATCTTGGGCTATGGGACCAACGAGAACTGAGCAATCACCGAAGGAGAATTGGTAAAAGAAAACTGTAAGCGGGCCAAGAGATGAAAAAAACCCTCTAGCGCATTGGAATAGGGAATGCATCCATGGATACATGCACACATGTCACATACACAAAAATTTTGTTTTGTGTTCGCAGGCTTTGAAGAAAAAGAAAAAACAGCGAGGACGAGCAACTCCAAGAATGGAGAAGAGAGGAACCTCAGGAATGGGGACGTGTAACTCCAAGAATGGAGAAGAGAGGAACCTTGGAAATGGGGATGAAGAACTCGGGGAATAGAAAGCAACTCCAAGAATGGAGAGCAACCTCGGGAATGGGGACGAAGAACTCCGGGAATGGAGAGGAACTCCGAGAATGGAGAGCAACCTCGAGAATTGGGACGAAGAACTCCGGGAATTGAGAGGAACTCCGAAAATGGAGAGCAACATCGGGAATGAGGATGAAGAACTCCAGTAATGGAGAGGAACTCTGAGAATGGAGAGCAACCTCGGGAATGAGGACGGGCAAAGAGCCTCGTGAATGGGGATAGATCATGGGTCGAAGTGCCTCACTACCATCAGTTCGACAGTTCAGGAAGAAATCCTAGGGTCGAGGCCCACATCATCAATAGTTCGGGAATGAATCCCAAAGATCAAAGCATCTCACACCCAGTATGGTTCGGGAATGAATCCCAGAGGCCGAAGCGCCTCACCATCATATCGGGAATGAATCCCAGAGATTGAAGCATCTCACACCCAGTATGGTTCGGGAATGAATCCTAAAGGTCGAAAGGCCTCGCCGTCAGTTCAGGAATAAATCCTAGAGATCGAAGCATCTCACACCCAGTATGGTTCGGGAATAAATCGCAGAGATCAAAGCATCTCGCAAAAGTAGCGAAACAACAGCTAAGTCTGGCAACGGCCGATGAACCAGGTAAGTAAAAATACATGCAACCCACACAATCGGCCCTTGCACCCTTCAACTTCGTCCCATTCATCATCTGACCATGCATAATCTTCCCAAATATGATAAAATCTCATTAGTCATAAGAGCATCAACACTTTCCAATTTAATGAGATTTTCGGATCCCATCCTCACCAAATTAAAAAAGATTTGAAATCCCCTTCTTGTCAAAAATGCAAGATCCCAGGCCCAAACTATAAAGAATTCTCCCTTCCAATATAAGTGATTTGAGTTTCCCTTGTAAATCCCTTAAGAACCTTATATGGAAAAGAAAATCTTGACACAAAAGGGAGGGGAGAGAGAGTGACGGCATCATTGAAGGAAAAAAATAAGAAAATCCTAGGAGGCAGCAACTATAAAAGAAATGGGTGAGGACCGGCAAAAAGAGGGTTCCTTTCTTCTTCTTATCACCGAAAAAACAACAAAAAACAGGAGGGAAAAGACAGAAAAAAACAACAAAAACAACAGAGAGGGGGAGTGACCGAAAAAAAATAGTGAAAACCGTGAAAGAGTAGCCAAAAAAATCATGAAACAGCAGCCAAAAAACCATGAAACAGCAGACCAGAAACTGAAACAGCAAACCAAAAAACCGAAACAGCAACCAGAAAAATAGACCAGAGACCAGAAATAACGAACCAGCGATCCTTCCGGTGACGGCCTAATGCACTTCCGAGAAAGCAACTTAAAAGGTAAGACCTGATGGCATCCTTACCATATTTATTTTCGTAGTTCCGGGTATGCAAAGCCTTACATCAAAAACAGCCAAATCGCCGACCACATTTCTTCTTTGGCATTTCGTTGCTTATTTTTATTCACTTTTATAGTTATTTTATTATTTCGCCTTTATTTTGTTTATGTTTGTTCATGTTGATGATTATCCGTATATGCATGGTTATATTTTTTATATCCGTTTACATTGCGTTGATGATTATGTGTGTTATTATCCCTTGCGGTATATCAGATGGAACCCAGACGTAAATTCCGTAGCCGAATCCGAATGGACTGTAGTGCAGTTTTGACTTGGGATACAACTCCACGTGCCAATCGAGAAATATTCCTATATAAGTATATTTATTTATTGACGCTTTTCCTGCTTTTTATTGTTTATTATAATTTTTGTTACTGCAACTCGTATTTCTTAATTTAATATGCTTTTGGAACTATGTTATTGTAATTATTATTTTGGTTTGGTGTGTTATTAAATTTTTTATTCGCTTTTATGCGTGAATTGCATTAAGACTTGACCATACCATTGTGTGAACCCATGCATTATACTGGCATAAGTAAGGGACCATTCTGAACCCAACGGTTTGAGGTCTTCCCTTACGAGGGGTGAGTGCGGCCTTAAATCTTTCCTAGTTCACGCTGGGTGGCGACTTCTTTATTTTCCTATTTAGTCCCCCGAGGGCTAATCCGTACTCTTTACGGGCTGCGAGCCCAACAGTGTCGTGGTCGACGAACATCATAGGCACAGCGGTAAACCCTGCTTCGCTCCTACAATAACCTTTCTCATTGTCATACTATAAAGGTCAAACCTTTAATAAGCTCACTTTGCTCTTGCTACGCAAACCATTTGCACATTTTATAAACGATTCATAATAACAGCTCAATCAAGTTCAAAGCTAGATTGTAGTAAGCTATGAACAATCTTAGTTCTATGATTTAATGCTAACTTCTGTAGTTGATATCAAATATCACTCCCACTATAAGTTATAGGATAATTTTCTTCAATAAGAAAATAATGGAATCATTAAGTATCAAATACTTCACAAATGATTCTGACATCCTATTGGACTTATATGGAAGATGTCTAAGGGTCTATTCATCTTATTAATTATGTAGTAGTTCTATTTATAGTTTATCATTCTCACATTTGACTTCGATAAGTCAAGTATTTTTTACAATAGTCAACATCCGATATTACACACGAAGTAATAAATTAATTTCATTACTCGAGATCATATAAAAGATATTCTATCAAGTAGAATATAATATTCTATTAAATAGAATAAATGATAAACTATTACTTGTACCTCCGAGGCACAAGTCCTTTCAATTGTATAACCATTATCCAAAAGAAAGATTCAAATCTCAAACTTTTCAAGATTCAAATTTTCTACTTATACATATCGTATATGTAACTGTAGAAATTAATGGAACATTAATCAAAAAGATTAATTAGTGTTACTGGAGTGTAACCCAAAAAATGTTTTAAATATTTCGGTAATACTCAATATATAACGAATCAAATCATATATGATTCGATTCCTCATACTCACCAATTCCATCACGATGGAATCATAGAAGGATAATATTGAGTAAAAATCTGAAACATACATAATCCAGGAGATGCTACCGACAGGGAACAGATGATATTATCAACCTGAGCCTCAAACTATTTGTCCGTAATCATCTTAACTGAGCTAATCTCAAGTGACTTTCTCATGCATAAGGACCATTGCCCCGACTCAACAACATGAAATGCATCTCAAATACTCATATAGTGTACTCATTAGTACTACACATTACAACTCTAATAATAAACACATTAGTATATTTCAATAACTTATTCAATACAATGCATGACATACAGCTTTTACTTTGACACTGACAATACTGAAACTCTATACACACTCTGGTGGACTCAGACCCTCTAGTGACTACCATCAGTATCCATCCTCCCGAGCTCGTCCTCCACGATCCAGCAAAATAAAACACAAGGAGAAGGTTAGATCGTTTGAACGATCTAAGTGAGTGGATGATTTAAAATGAAAACTGAAATGCTATTATGGAAATGTTCGGTTCTAAAATAAAAAATTTAAGAATAGCTTTATATGAAAACATTTTTCTTGTCTGAAACTCTGAATTCTTTTTTGGAAAATCTCATATGAAATCTCTTTGTAAAACTTATCTTCTCTTAAAGTCTCTTATAAAACTGTTGTTCGCTGAAAACTTTCATTTCTAGAAACCCTTTCTGAAATCTATTTCTGAAACTATTTCTGAAATCTGTATCTGAAACTATTTCTGAAATCTGTATCTGAAAATTATTTCTAAGAACTGGTATTTGTCTCTGAAAACCTGATGTATGGAGGCGTTACGTATCGTCGTCCCCCCATAAGCCTAACTAGAGCCAGGAGTGTAAATCCATGACTTTGGGGCCTTACGTATCGCCGTCACCCAAAGCATGCCACTCAAGTCCATGAAACTAGTGTTCTTGGGGCGTTCCAAGCCCACTAGGAAACTAAGTTTCCCGAGTACTCCACAGAGGGTTAGAGGCTCGCCGAAAAATAGTGGGAGGCAAGTATTAAATTTGTAATTTCGTTTGGATACATGCCAATACGCGCTCATTTCATTTTTCGTCATTATTTATTAATAAATATATTAGTTGGACTAATATTTAATTATTTTTTTAATTTAACAGTTGGACTGTATTCAAACTACTTCATTTATAGTTAATTATATAATTGGATTATAGTAATCAATATATTTGAATTTAATCAATCAAATTATAGTTGATTATATAGTTAGACTATAGTAATCATTATATTCAATTGTACCCGAAATTGTTGATTGGATAGTTGGACTGTTGGAATCAAGATAACTGAAAGATTAGCGCTTAGAACATAATCCTGGGTGAAAATGTCTTTAAACGACTTTAATTTTCAGATTGGGAATAGAACCTCAAGATAGTCCTGGGAACTGAGAAGTTATTCTATTTGATAAAACAACCTCTCGGGCATAAGCCCAGAGTTGAGCGAATGGTGGAGCATGAGTTTTGGAAGACTCATGGTGATAATAACTTTAGTGCTCAATCTGTTATGCTTACCGCAATGACTCTTTAATTCCGTCGTCAAAATTAAGGATTAGATCTTTGTATCATGATGATGAAATTAAAGATCTTCATAGATCTAATCTTAAATCTTAGAAGTACGAATTGCAAAATATGTTCTTTCGCTCGCGTATGTCAGAGGGTACATCTGTCGAGCACTAGGTGTCGTAGATGATTGCTGACATCGATCAGCTAGGTTAGCTGGGCATTACCTACGTGGCCGAGACTACCAAAGATTTGATCTTATAGTCTCTACCCGAAAACTGCGGCAGGTTCATTATGAACCAAGAATAAACTCTTGGAGAGTTGACGGCTATGCTCAAGGAGGCAGAGCTAGAGCTTCTAAAATGGGGCAAAGGTAAAATCATCACAGTCTTCTAGGAAGACAAAGGACATATCCCAAGATGTCTACCTAAAATATGGCAAACGGGGTTACTGAAGCGTGACTGCTGTATGGACAAGGCAAACATGAAGGAAGTGAAGGCGGGGCAAGGCTCCGGATTGAAGTATGTTTGTCATAAACATGTTCACTATTAGTTTCAAAATTGGATTTTGATACTAGATATGGTACATAAATATGTACTGAATTGCAGAATCTGCTGATTAGTAGGAGACTGACTTCAATTGAGATCTATCCGCGAGTCGGAAATGGGACGAGAGTCACTGTTTTAATCGTAGAAACCTATGTTTAGGAACTACCCTTTGGGCATGTACTTAAATTAGGAAACTATTATAATGTGCCTAGTTTGACTAGAAACATTATCTCTATATCTATGTTTAACCCGTTGCGGGTATACCTTTATATTCTAGAACACTAAGTGTTGTATTTTATAAAGATGATATTGAGATAAGCACATTAGATGTGAATAACAATATTTATATTTAGAATATAAATGAATCTCATATGTATGTCATGACAAACAAATAGCTCAAACTAAATAAATCAGTTGAGACTTATAAGTGGCATTGTTGTCTGGGACATATTAAAAAGACTCGTATATCCACACTTTCGAAGAATGGATACTAGGACGGATTTGATTCTAATTCAAATAATGTCTACGAATCTAGTTTATTAGGCAAAGTTCCTAAAACACCTTTTACTTGGTAAAAGTACAAGTGCCACCGATCTGTAAGCCCTCGTTCATAGTGACGTAAGTGGGCCCATATCTAGCTACGCTAGATGTGGATATGAATACTTCGTAACCTTTACGGATGTGGCATCGCGTTATGGTTATGTGTTTCTTTTGAAACATAAATCGAAAACTTTTGATAAATTCAAAGAGTTTCGACACGAAGTAGACAGACAGACCGACTAAAGTATTAAACCATCACGGTTAGACCGTGGTGGAAAATACTTAAGCAATAAGTTTCTTGATTACCTGAAAGAGTATAGTATTCTTTCATAGTGGACTCCTCCCAGAACACCTCAATTGAGCGGTGTGTCCAAACGGAGAAATCGAATTTTGTTAGACATGATAAGGTTAATGATGAGTCACTCTGAGCTAACATTTTCCTTCTAGGGATACGCATTAAACCGTGCAATACTTATTTTGAATAAGGTTCCATAAAAATCTATTAGACAAACTTCATATTAGATATGAACAGGAAAGAAATTGGGTTTCTCATTCCTGAAGATTTGGGTATGCTGGCCATACGTTTGGATGATACCAAACTATAACCCAAATTGGATAAGTGCCTAATTTGTAGGTTATCCTAGGGAAACCAAAGTATAGTACTTATACAACTCACAAGAGAACAATGTAATTGTTGCTCTCCATGCGGTTTTCCTAAGAGGAATACCTATATGCAGTGGTAAGTGGGAGGAAAGTAAAACTCGATGAAAATCAGAGTAATAATGTTCTAGGCACCGATTCCTTAACGGAACACAAATAGTTCATCAGGGATGAAATTGTACCATAATCTTCGAATACACAAGAACCGCATAAGTCGGAGAGAGTCAGAAAACAACCTGGGAGGTATGGGTTTCTGATCTCACCTCATGTAGATATCAACCTTATTGAGGAAGCTGAACCGACAACGTATGAGGAAGTGATACAAGGTATCGACTCCTTTTATGGAAAAGTGCCATGATGTCCGAAATGGATTCCATGTATACCAACCAAGTTTATACACTGGTTGATGTACCGAAAGGCATTGTGCCTATTGGTACTATATGAGTCTACAAGGAAGACATACATGGATGGAAACATACAAATGTACACAGCTAGGCATGTACAGAAAGGGTATCGTCAACGACATAGTATCTACTTGTTGCCATGATTTAATCCATTCGGATAATGCTTACTAATGCTGCATATTTCATTTATGATATATGGCATAGGGTCGTCAAAATCGCTTTCCTTAAATGGAAACCTTTTGGAGGATGTTTACAACATCCTAACGGTTTTGGCATACCAAAACATGCAAGTAAGGTTGGCAAGTTAAATCGATCCATTTATGGATTAAAGCAAGCATTACGTTCTTGGAACTAACATTTTGATACGATCATAATGGTATATCATTTAATTCAAAACGAATATAATTCTTGTGTATATAAGAAGGTTAGTGGGAGCGCACTGACAATGATTGTCCTATATAATGATGACATATCATTTCTTGGAAATTACATTCCCATAATACAATCGGTGAAAGCTTGGCTTTCATTAAAATTCTCCATAGAATACTTGGGAGAGGCAACCTTTATTCTAGGAATAAGGATCTACTAGGATAGATCTAAAAGTTGTTGGCACTCTCAGAGAAATCGTACATTGAAATATATGTACGTGACCTAGTGTCTCATATGTTTTGAGCATATGGAGTCACAATCAGGCCAATCCAAGTGATAGTCACTGGATTGACGTTACGAACATCCTTAAGTATCTTAGATGATCTAATGATGCTTTCTTAAGCTATGGCGGAGGAGAACTTGAAGTGATTGGGTTCACCGTTGCAAGTTTCCAGACCGAAAAAAATGATTATAAGTCGTAATAAGGGTACTATATAGTTTGAATAACGAAACATTAAGCTGGAAATCTTCCAAGCAAGATATTGTTGCCGAATAAACAACAAAAGCGAAATATTACTGCAATTGAGGCAGCAAAAGAATCAATTTTGGATCTGTAAAATTCCTAATTAGATTAGGAGTAGTTCTGTTAGCAGCTGAGCTACGCTATAGCACAGGCTAAAGAATCACGGTCTCATCAAGGATCCAAGTATGTACTTCGACTATTTCATCTGATTCGTCAGATCATACATCATGGCAATGTGATGATCGAATAAATCGCATCAGATGATAGCATTGCAAATCCGTTGACGAAAGCTATTTCTCAGCAGAAGTTTGAGCGACCCGTACATAGTTCAAGTGTAGGACACTTGAGTGATTGGCTATAGGCCAAGTGGGAGATTTTTGGACAATTATGACCCATAACATCACTATTTGTATAGAACATGGTGTTGTTGTACAAATTAACTATGTGACAAAGGAAATTGCTCTTTTATCATTTGTAATTAGATTACCAAGATATATAAATGATAAAAGTCCATATGATTAGTACCAGATTCATAAGATATGAGACAATATTAATCCACTAAGGTTTTATCATTAAATATCCCTAGTCGTAGTATTATCGAGACTGGACATCGATAATGCGGAATAGACTAGTATTGCACTTGTGCGCGTTGTGGGAGCATAACGACATAGTTCTCATATATTTAAGTATTGGATACGTATGCAAGTGTGATAAGAGGTTGTGTTTACCGATGGTACAGAAATAGCTTCGCTCTGGATAGACCCCTCGGAATCTCATTGGTAGTATGACTATGTGTCTATGGGAATCCGTATCAGGGTAGGTGTATTTGGTCTTAACCTGAGACTTGCATCGGTAATAATTGCGACAATCAGTATACTTTGGTTTTGGTCATCCGGGGCTTTAATAGGTTCTGTGTACTCCTCTTCTGGGTATACTGAGAATCGTAGTGTATTGGGTGTGATGTCAAGATGGAAGTATCACTTCATTCATATGGAGATGATGATCACATAGGATACGGAACTAGTACTCTTATGTACTGCAGTCATCGGGATAATATGACTAGTTCTTGCTTTTCCGATTATAGAGACTAGTTACCAGAGATCTGATATATGCTTCGTATGGGGCAAACACATTTCCAGCCCCAGGCCTAGCATGTGACATCCGATACTGGATCGCTATACACAATACTACGTATACTACGCCTGACATAGATTACATATTCCTTAAAAGAATATTTCTGGAGAATTGGGTAGGCACGGTGCTTTGCTAGAATCCAACCATGTCTCGTAAATCTTTAAAAACGTGGTACCGGGTACGCACATATTCGGATAGTCCGACGACATTTGTTATTCATCAGGAGAAGAAATTGGAGGTGTCAGTTGTGCAATTTTTTGATTTTGTTGGTGGATTTGTTGTCTTCGGATCGGTTATGCAAAGGATTATTATGCACTCTTATCAATTGGCTGAATTCTTTGGGTATTTGGAGGAAGTTTGGGACTTCATCAGAACAATGTCGTTCAAGCCTGGGATATCATTTGAGGCGATAGTCATATCCGCGCTCCCACGTTGGGGACAACGTGTTTTTCAAAGGGGGGAGTAATGTTAGGACCCAAGAGGCAAAATAGGAAATAGGGAATGGTAGATAGGTCACTTTAGTCATTTAGGGTTTACATATAAATTAGGATGATTGTTTCATTTGGGAATGCCATCATTTTTTTGAATTTGGAATTGGGAATGGGGAGGGGAAACCCTAGGGAGGTTGCCAACACCTCAAGTTGAGCAAGGGCTGGTGGAATTGTTTCACCTTCAACTATCTTTGTATTTCAGTTTCGTTTATTAATTAAAGTATCATTTCGCTTCTGTTTTTGGTGTTATCTGTTGTGTGTTTGCTTTGAGAATTTAGGGTTCCATCATAATTTTACTAAAAAGGTTCAGGTAAACTTAGGTTTCTTAAACACTACAAATAATAAAGAAGCTATTATACTCCAAACAATTATGCTTGATATTCCGTCTCTAATGTAGTCGAAAATCCGTAGCTAATCTGTCGTATCTTTCCAGTGATTTTTTTACCGCTATTATTAGTTACGGTATTTTATTCCGTCGTTAAATTTTGTAGCTAATGTTGTAATCCATTTCAATTCCGTCACTATTCCATTTCTAATATTTGAAATGGATTATTCCGTCGCTAATTTCCATCGCTGATTCAATATTTTCTTGTAGTGTCCCTCTTTCTCTTTAGACCTACAGCAGTGAGCATAGTTTTTGCTCACTGTCTGATGAGTGGTAAATCTATCACTATTTCCCACTCATTTAACCTAATATTTTGTATAGTTTTTTGAGTTTTGTGAATATTTTGATGTGTTTTGTGTTATTTTGTAAATAAATAAAGTTTCAGGACATTTTGGAGGTGATTTGGAGCAAAACAGTGAAAATTGGAAAAAATGGCATTTTTTTATTTTGGCCGCGTCGCGACGCCTAACGTGCGCCAAACAGTGCTAATGTGCGCCGGGTCAACGGGTCAGATTTTAAGAAGTTTGACTTTGCTAACGTGTGTCATGCCACATGTCACCATCACAACCGATTTGCCAACGTGCGATGTGCCACGTGTCATCATCCTACGGTGCCGACAATCACCATTGCCACGTGTGCCACATGTCACTCCACGGCACCCCCACATCATCATCCACATCACCAGTTGACCGAGTCAAAATGCCACATCATCACCATGTCATCATCAACCAATCACATCGTGCCACATGTCGAAATCCTACGGTGTCGACACTCCCTTTCGCCACGTCATGCCACGTCAGCATAATAATTGAGCTCTCAGCTGCCTTGCCACGTGTCGCCTTATCTCCTTATCGAGAATCGCCTTGTGTCAAGCTCTCAGCATGCCACGCCAAAAGAGCTGGCGTCGCGACGCTATAACCTTGCACGTCGCGACGCCCAGAGCCTATCCGCGCCTATAAATTAAGCTCAAGGGTTCATTTTCAGATGTACCATTCTCTCTCATTTCTTTGATGTAAATAGGGAGTCTTCTCTCTAGTTTCTTTTAATTTCAGTTTTGTAATTAAATTTTAATTACGTTTTGTAATAATAGTAATTTACTTTCTTTATTCTTACAGTTTTTACTATTCAACCATGAGGAGGTAACTTCCCTCTGCTAGGGTGAAAGGTAATTCTTTTACTATTGCTATTTAGATTAATCTCCCTTAAAAATAATATATTCACTATTTAAAATTTGACTTAAAAAGGATACCGCCATATTGGTGGGTTGGTAATTCATTTTAAACTGGTTTAAACCTGACTAAGTAAGGATACCGCCAGCTTGGTCGGTTGGTAATTAAATTTTCTTACCGCCTATATGGCAGGTGTAGGACACAGAAAATGGACTACGTTGTTCCGGGCTCGCGGCCCGGTCGGGAGTACGGAGTAGCCCGCGAGGGACTAAACCGGAGAAATAAAATGGAGTCGCCACTCGGTATGAACCGGGAAAAAAGATTTAAGGCCGCACTCACCCCTCGCAAGGGAAGACCTCAAACCGTTGGGTTCGGAATGGTCCCTTACTTATGTCGTTTGTAATGAATGGATTTGTGCAATATTAACCAAGTCTACACAACATGCTTAAGAACAACCTATTAACCATGCATAAAACATCATCATGCTAAACAACCTAATCATGCATAAGAAAATAAATATCATACTAAACGACTACATCATGCTTAGAAACAACCAACTAATCATGCATTAAACATCATACTAAACAACCTAATCATGCATAGGAAAATAAATATCATACTAAACAATTAAATCATGCTCAAGCACAACCAACTAGTCATGCATAAAACTATAACATAATAAACATCCTAATCATGCATAAAGCAATAATAACTTAAACGACTACATCATGCTTAGAAAATAAATAACGGAAATAAGATAAAAGGGTGCCCTCAAGTCTTACCTTTTTAGTCGCTTTCCGGGAGTGCGTTCCACGGTGCCGGAAGGGATATCGTTTTGCTATTTTTACTGGTCCACTATTTCTGCAGTTTTCACAGGTTCATTGTTTTCTCTGTTTTCACCGGTCCGTTATTTCCGCTGTTTTCACGGGTCTGTTTTCACTGTTTTCACTCGCGGTTTCCGCTCGCTATTTTCAGTCTATTTTTCCTCTGTTTTCTCACTGTTTTCACTTAAATCTTCACTGTAATCCCCACTGTTTCTATGTATGCATGGGCTACATGGATTCACGTGGCAAAGGGGGCTGCTGGCTTTAGGGTTTGTGGCATTGGAGGACTGCAGGGTTCACGGCTTGGCAATGGCAGTAGGTTCATGGCATTTCACGGCAGTGCAGTTTCATGCAGTGAGGGGCGTGATGGGAGGCTGGTTACGTTGGTCGGTTTGGCTCGTGTTTATCCTAAGAGAGAGGGAAAGCGATGCGTGCTGACTAGGTCGAAGGAGAGACTACTTCACTGTTGTGTTTAATGCATGCATGGGACTGCATGGCTGAAGGTTTGGTTCGGCAGTTTGATGAGGAGGGCTGTTGGCTACGTGAGGGTGTGATTTGCGTTGAGGGGTGATGCATGGCTGGTCAGTGGGCTGAAGGTATGTTATCATGCAAGGGCGTGTTGGTGCGAGACTCGAGCAGTGAAGGTGCAGTGGGCGTGGGTTGAGCTGGCAGTGGCTGTGAGTGGTCTGCTGCCGAGAGGAGTTTGTAGCGTGAGCTGTGGTTTGTTTAGCCGTGAGTAGAGAGAGACAAAGGGTAGTGAACTGGCTATTTTGTGAGGCTATCTGTGAGGGCTGTGAGGGCACTGTTTAGGCGTTGAAGGTGGCTGTTTGTGAGGGAGTATCAGGCGTGAATCAGGGAGTTGGTTGGAGTCTCGGTGTGCAGTCTGGTCAGGCGTGAATGAGGTGCTGATGAGTGTGGTTACTGGCGTGAGTTTATGAAGATGAAGGTGGTGCAGTTTGGTTCAGACGGTGCATGGGCAGTGAGGCGTGGAGCAAAGGAAAATGGATAGAGGTTTTATTCTTGTGAGCTGATCAAGTACGTGTGAGTGTTCATGGCGTACGTCAGTGGCGTGAACCAGAGGGGACTTTAAGGGCTGTGTTTAGGGCTTGATGAGCTTAAGGGCGTCAAAACATGTTTGAAGGCTGCTCACGGCAGTTTTGTGTGAGAGCCCCTGAATGGAGTGGGTGGTCGTGAAGTTATGGACGTGAGGAGGGTGTATGTACGTGAAGCAGGCTGTTAGGCGTGAAGTCTATTGCCTTGAAGTGTGGGGCTGTTGATGGTGGTTGATTCGCGTGAGGCAGGGACTGTCGATAGGCTTGGTTACATGATCCCCCTCAAGGTGATCCAAGGTGAAGTTTGTTATCTGTTGAAGGTTGTCATGGGCGCTGCTAAAAGGGATAGGAATGACTTGAAGGAGAGTCTTTTGTGGCTGAAGATGTGTGAGGTCTATCGCTCTGTTGGCAGTCTCTACGTGAGGTTAAGGGGTCGAGAGGAGTGGATGAAGGGTCATCATCTGCCAGAGGCATGGCGGTTAGTGGTTGCGGCAGGGAGCAGTGTATGGGCGTAAATGATGAAGGTTAGGGGCGTTTGAATGGGCTGTTGCATGGCTTTTGTTGCTAAGTGTTTTGGCTTTGTTTGTTCACGTGGGTGGCAAAGAAAAAGAGGTGGAATTTTTGGTTTTGTTTATAAAGGTGGGTGGCTAATGGGGATATGGAAAATGGGTCTGGACGTGGGGTACTTGTTTAGGTGGGCTTGGTGTTTGGGCCTAGGAAATGTTGCTTGCGAAGGTTTTGGAAGGATGATTTCAAAACTGAGACCGAACGAGCGAACCTGAAACTTGAACAAGCGAACCAAATCCAATAAAAATGTCCACTCTTGACCTTTCCCTTCCGACGACCGCTTTCCGTAACTTCCGCAACTAAAAAGTAGTGCCTCCATTCGAGGCTCATCATTGGGTTGATATGCAAAAATGCAATGCCTACAGTCGCCCCCACTTTGATGGGATCTGTGCAGTGTGTGACAATGACAGTCTTTTCAAAGTTCGTGCAATGCATTTTTACTTACCTGGCTCGCCAGCTGCCACATGGTTTGCCTGTTGTGTTGATTTGAGTTGGTCTGGTTGTGCCATTTTCGGCCTGTGCTCCATTTTGGAGCACGCCATTTCCGGCATCTGTTGTGTGTGTGCTCCATTTTAGAGCGCCATTTTCGGCATCTGTTGTGTGTGCTCCATTTTGGAGCGCCATTTTCGGCATCTGTTGTGTGTGCTCAATTTTGGACCGCCATTCCCGGCATCTGTTGTGTGTGCTCCATTTTAGAGCGCCATTTCCGGCATCTGTTGTGTGTGTGCTCCATTTTGGAGCGCCATTTTCGGCATCTGTTGTGTGTGCTCTATTTTGGAGCGCCATTTTCGGTATCCATTTTCGGCATCTGTTGTGTGTGCTCCATTTTGGAGCGCCATTTCCGGCATCTGTTGTGTGTGCTCCATTTTGGAGAGCCATTTCCGGCATCTGTTGTGTGTGTGCTCCATTTTGGAGCGTCATTTTCGGCATCTGTTGTGTGTGCTCCATTTTGGAGCGCCATTTTCGGCATCTGTTACTTGATGAGAGGTGGCTCATTTTTGAATCGTTACTTGATGAGATGGTCTTTACCGCTACAATCCTGCGAACAAAATAAAAATTGTATGTATGTGATATGTATGCATGTATGCATGGATGCATGATGCTGATGTGATGTAGGCCTCGGCCTTGGAACTCATCCCCGAAACTGATACTGATATGGGCCTCGCCCAAACTGATACTGATATGGGCCTCGCCCCCAGACTGACACTGATATGGGCCTCGCCCAAAATGATACTGGTATGGGCCTCGCCCCCAGACTGACACTGATGTGGGCCTCGCCCCCGACTGATATGGGCCTCGCCCCAAACTGATATGGGCCTCGCCCCAAACTGATACTAATGTGGGCCTCGCCCCCAAACTGAAATGATGTGGGCCTCGCCCTAAACTGATGTGGATATGGGCCTCGCCCCAAACTGATACTGATGCTGTTGCAGGCCTCGGCCCTGAGACTCATCCCCGAAACTGATAATGATGCTGATGTGATGTAGGCCTCGGCCTTGGAACTCATCCCCGAAACTGATACTGATATGGGCCTCGCCGAAACTGATACTGATATGGGCCTCGCCCAAACTGATACTGATATGGGCCTCACCCCAAACTGATGCTAATGTGGCTGCAGGCCTCGGCCCTGAGACTTATCCCCGAAACTGATAATGATGTTGATGTGGGCCTCGACCCTGGGACTCATTCCAAAAACTGATACTGTAACAAATGTGGGCTTCGGCCATGGGACTCATCCCCCAAAACTAATACTGAAGCTGATGTGGGCCTTGACCCTGTGACTCATCTCTGAAAACTGATGCTGAAGCTGATGTGATGTAGGCCTCGGCCCTGGAACTCATCCCCGAAAATGATACTGATATGGGCCTCGCCCAAAATGATACTGATATGGGCCTCGCCCCAAACTGATGCTAATGTGGGCCTCGCCCCCAGAATGCCATACCTGGCAGGACTGAAAAATGACGTGGGCCTCGCCCCCACTGTGCCGTACTTGGCAAAGACTGATAGTGATATGGTGGGTTACAACCCTGGGACGCATCCCCAAAACTGCTAATACTGATGAAGGGGTTACAACCCTGGGACGCATCCCCAAAACTGCTGATACTGATGAAGTGGGTTACAACCCTGGGACGCATCCCCAAAATTGCTTCTGATATGATGTGATGGTTCATCCCAACATACTGCACTGCCTCTCACAAGATAATCTTGATAACTAAACAAATTTTTGCCCTCAACAAATGCTTCGTGTCAAAACCAGAGAACCTTCAAAGTACTTGACATACTCAAGTCCAATCATCTGAATGGGTGATCTGAACTAGACTCCTAGTGTGTGTGTGCTAAGGCTCTTTCGCAGCTTAGTCCTTTAGTAAGCCAACTTGGTGATTTCGTTTCAGAGAATCGAACCAGTGGGTCTAACCAACTTGGATGTCTTAATCACATTATGTGATTACTTCTGCATACTCAACATGATATGGTTTTCATCTTTTTTTCTTTTGTCTCTTTCTTTTCATTTCGAATTTTCTTTTTTTCTCTTCTTTTCTTTTTTTGACACACCTACCCTTTAAGGTAGCATTTCTCCTCATGGTGGTCCTAATACTCGCCCATGGGTAGCTTCACGCTTATCGGTTATAGGTGGTCTATATTTTTCTTTTATTTTTTATTTTTTCTTAGAGACTTTTTTTTTTATTTCCAACCATATCATATATCATAGCATCGGTAAAAAAGTGTGGACACCCAGGCAAACGGTCATTCACTAATACATCATCTCTTCAACTAGTCACCTCGATAACTACTCAGGCTTCTATTGCTAGGATCTTGTAATCAAGTGCTCGTGAGTCTAAATGAGATCAATCCATTCAGAATACCGGGAGAGAGCGCGTCTCGCACTTATCGTTTCTAGGGTTTCCCCCTCAGCATTCAATGCCATCACCGGACATATGTCTAACTATCAAAGACTTCTTTCACTCAATTTTTCATTTTTTCATTTTTATTTATTATTTAAATAACACAAAATAAACAAGATATTAATATAGAAGACTAGAGGTTAAGATCCAGATTCAGTTTACGCTTTTTACCACGATCGTCCTCGGACCATTTGATCTCGGAAATGATAGGGTCCACATGAGGTTCAAAGGCCAAGATTTGGTCAATTAAATCCTGGGCAGTTCTGGCTGTGAAAAGAAGTTCGTTCACAAGTTTTGTTACGAACCCATTTCTTCGGTTGTCTTCAAGAAACACATAAAGAAAATCATAAAATCCATCAACATTGAACAATCCAAGAGGTTTCTGGTGTATGTTCAGATTCGCCCAAGATAGCACTATAAACATTTCCTCCAACGTGCCCAAGCCTCCTGGCAGAGCAATAAAAGCATCTGCACGGTTAATCATTTCCACCAGTCGCTCTGACATTCCCGGCACGAGCAATTCTTCTCCGTTTGATGGTCCTATCAAATTCGCCTCCGCCAAAGGTTTTGGGATGATTCCCAGAACTGGACTGCCTCCGTCATGTACAGCCTTTGAAACAATTCCCATCAGTCCAAGATTGCCTCCACCGTATATTAAGTGCATATTCTGTTCAGCAATTACTCGACCCAATTCTTGTGCTGCCTCTATGTATTGTGGTTTAGTACCCACACTGGTACCGCAAAACACACAAATAGTTTCAACTCGTCTTCTCGAAGTGGCTTCCATTTTCTCTCTTTTACTCGGATGTATATTTGAATGTGTTGAGGTAGAGAAATATCGAGCTGAATTTATAGTACTTAAAAAATGAGTAATAATTGTACTAATACCTTTCACCGAATGGTAGTTAGCTAAACCATAAAAGAGGTCACGAGAAGTCAAAAGGTCACTGGATCCTGTCTACGAAAACAATAAAGGAAATCGTGAAATGTCAAAAGGTCGTGGATTCCATCCACGAAAATAAAAGAAAATGCCAAAAGAAGTCCTAAAAGGTCAAAAGTTGTGGATCTTGTCCTCGAAAATAACAGAAAATAACAAAAGAAGGCAAATCAAAGAAATAATTAAAGCAAATGAATTATGTGCTCAATACGCCTCTTGTTTGGCATAAGTTCATTAGGATGCGTCTCATGAATTATTCTTTTACTCTGCCACCACTAATGAATCAGCTCTCATCTTCGTGATTGCCAAGCACCATCCCCTCTGTCTTAAAATGCTATGACTTCGCTTTTACCTACCAAAATAACACACAAAATTAAAAATTCTACAATATGTATACACAAAACATGAAAATAGAGATCGCAACAAAGTGCATGGGTTGCCTCCCTGTTAGCACTAAATTCATCGTCTTCAGCTAGGCATGACCGAAATCCATCTGTCAATGTGTCTTCAATGTCATCCTCAGTGCTTGTGTCACCTTTTGATCTTTGCCGCTTTCTTTTTCCTTTTTTTTTTTTTGTTTCTGTTTTTTTTTTTTCCTTTAAACCTGCGAATACAAGACAATAGAATAAAGATGTGTGCATGTAATGTATACGTATGCAAGTGAAGAGGTCCTCCCTATTCATGATGGGTTAGACCCTCATTGTGCTCCGTGGCACCATGTGTTTCCTCCTGCTAGTTCTTCCTTTCTGTTTAAAAAACCTGCAAAAACAAGACACCAAACAAGGGATGCAAGTTACGTGTATGCATGTATGCATGGATGAATTTCATATCCCGTTGGGTTAGGTCTTCCGCCAATTCCTTTGGTGACTGCTCAATCTTCTCTTTCTCGGGCTAAATACAACTTCAATCTGTCAACATTGATCGGTTCAGTGAACTCATTTAAATCTGATAGTCTCACTGCCCTGTTTCCCATTGCTGAATGACTATAGTGTCTTCTCTGCTTTCCTAACCCAACAGGAATCTATGATGGCTTTTAAGACACAAAAGGGTTAACATGATGTGTGTATGCATGAAATGCTTGAGATGCGTGTGATGCGGAAAATACATATATAAGTTGGCCTATCGTCATTTTAAAGTATTCAATCACATTATTGCGCAGTGCGAAATTGTCCCAGTTGAAAAGGCCCAACAAGTTCATACTTTTGTGATAACATAACTAAACAACTTCAAATAATAAGAGGCCTAAACAAAAAATGGCCCATCGGTATTTTAGAAGCTTTTGGCCCAATTATCAAAGGACACGAACTCGTTCCAGTTTAAATGGCCCAACCAGTTCATATCTCTTGACAAAAAGTCCAATTGAATCCAAATAACGATGGTCCCAAACAAGCATAAAAGAAATTATTTATATGGGTCATACAATTAGGGTTCGCATGCAGGTTTAAAAGAATGTAAACAAAGGCTCTTGCTGACGAAGGTTTGCTCACAACTAGGACTCCTCACTCAAGGGTTCAACCGACCAAGTGAACGATTATCTAGGTGCCTTCACAGTTTTTCCTTATAGAAAGGTAGTGAGTGAAGGAAGACACCAAACTATCACCTAGCCTTAAAAATGCCTTTGATTAAACTCCCTAAACCCACAGTAGACATGATTAATTTAAAGCACAAATCACAAACATTACAAGACATTATTTCGGGGCCGATTCTCTATCACCAGTGGTGTCGCCAGACTGTAGGACACAGAAAATGGACGACGTTGTTCCGGGCTCGCAGCCCGGTCGGGAGTATGGAGTAGCCCGCGAGGGACTAAACCGGAGAAATAAAATGGAGTCGCCACCCGGTATGAACCGGGAAAAAATATTTAAGGCCGCACTCACCCCTCGCAAGGGAAGACCTCAAACCGTTGGGTTCAGAATGGTCCCTTACTTATGTCGTTTGTAATTAATGGATTTGTGCAATATTAACCAAGCCTACACAACATGCTTAAGAACAACCTATTAAGCATGCATAAAACATCATCATGCTAAACAACCTAATCATGCATAAGAAAATAAATATCATACTAAACGATTACATCATGCTTAGAAACAACCAACTAATCATGCATTAAACATCATACTAAACAACCTAATCATGCATAGGAAAATAAATATCATACTAAACAATTAAATCATGCTCAAGCACAACCAACTAGTCATGCATAAAACTATAACATATTAAACATCCTAATCATGCATAAAGCAATAATAAACTTAAACGACTACATCATGCTTAGAAAATAAATAACGGAAATAAGATAAAAGGGTGCCCTCAGGTCTTACCTTTTTAGTCCCTTTCTGGGAGTGCGTTCCACGGTGCCGGAAGGGATATTGTTTTGCTATTTTTACTGGTCCACTATTTCTGCAGTTTTCACAGGTTCATTGTTTTCTCTGTTTTCACCGGTCCGTTATTTCCGCTGTTTTCACGGGTCCATTTTCACTATTTTCACTCGCGGTTTCCGCTCGCTATTTTCAGTCTATTTTTCCTCTGTTTTCTCACTGTTTTCACTTAAATCTTCACTGTAATCCCCACTGTTTCTACGTATGCATGGGCTGCATGGATTCACGTGGCAAAGGGGGCTGTTGGCTTTAGGGTTTGTGGCATTGGAGGACTGCAGGGTTCACGGCTTGGCAATGGCAGTAGGTTCATGGCATTTCACGGCAGTGCAGTTTCATGCAGTGAGGGGCGTGATGGGAGGCTGGTTACGTTGGTCGGTTTGGCTCGTGTTTATCATGAGAGAGAGGGAAAGCGATGCGTGCTGACTAGGTCGAAGGAGAGACTACTTCACTGTTGTGTTTAACGCATGCATGGGACTGCATGGCTGAAGGTTTGGTTCGGCAGTTTGATGAGGAGGGCTGTTGGCTACGTGATGGTGTGATTTGCGTTGAGGGGTGATGCATGGCTGGTCAGTGGGCTGAAGGTATGTTATCATGCAAGGGCGTGTTGGTGCGAGACTCGAGCAGTGAAGGTGCAGTGGGCGTGGGTTGAGCTGGCAGTGGCTGTGAGTGGTCTGCTGCCGAAAGGAGTTTGTAGCGTGAGCTGTAGTTTGTTTAGCCGTGAGTAGAGAGAGACAAAGGGTAGTGAACTGGCTATTTTGTGAGGCTATCTGTGAGGGCTGTGAGGGCACTGTTTAGGCGTTGAAGGTGGCTGTTTGTGAGGGAGTATCAGGCGTGAATCAAGGAGTTGGTTGGAGTCTCGGTGTGCAGTCTGGTCAGGCGTGAATGAGGTGCTGATGAGTGTGGTTACTGGCGTGAGTTTATGAAGATGAAGGTGGTGCAGTTTGGTTCAGACGGTGCATGGGCAGTGAGGCGTGGAGCAAAGGAAAATGGATAGAGGCTTTATTCTTGTGAGCTGATCAAGTACGTGTGAGTGTTCATGGCGTACGTCAGTGGCGTGAACCAGAGGGGACTTTAAGGGCTGTGTTTAGGGCTTGACGAGCTTAAGGGCGTCAAAACATGTTTGAAGGCTGCTCACGGCAGTTTTGTGTGAGAGCCCCTGAATGGAGTGGGTGGTCGTGAAGTTATGGACGTGAGGAGGGTGTATGTACGTGAAGCAGGCTGTTAGGCGTGAAGTCTATTGCCGTGAAGTGTGGGGCTGTTGATGGTGGTTGATTCGCGTGAGGCAGGGACTGTCGATAGGCTTGGTTACATGATCCCCCTCTAGGTGATCCAAGGTGAAGTTTGTTATCTGTTGAAGGTTGTCATGGGCGCTGCTAAAAGGGATAGGAATGACTTGAAGGAGAGTCTTTTGTGGCTGAAGATGTGTGAGGTCTATCGCTCTGTTGGCAGTCTCTACGTGAGGTTAAGGGGCCGAGAGGAGTGGGTGAAGGGTCATCATCTGCCAGAGGCATGGCGGTTAGTGGTTGAGGCAGGGAGCAGTGTATGGGCGTAAATGATGAAGGTTAGGGGCGTTTGAATGGGCTGTTGCATGGCTTTTGTTGCTAAGTGTTTTGGCTTTGTTTGTTCACGTGGGTGGCAAATAAAAAGAGGTGGAATTTTTGGTTTTGTTTATAAAGGTGGGTGGCTAATGGGTGGTATGGAAAATGGGTCTGGACGTGGGGTACTTGTTTAGGTGGGCTTGGTGTTTGGGCCAAGGAAATGTTGCTTGCGAAGGTTTTGGGCCAAAGATGATTTCAAAACTGAGACCGAACGAGCGAACCTGAAACTTGAACAAGCGAACCAAATCCAATAAAAATGTCCACTCTTGACCTTTCCCTTCTGACGACCGCTTTCCGCAACTTCCGCAACTAAAAAGTAGTGCCTCCATTCGAGGCTCATCATTGGGCTGATATGCAAAAATGCAATGCCTACAGCAGGTTTATTTTGGTTCCGCCTTTATGGCTGGTTGGACTTAATATTGACTTAATCAGGTTACCGCCTATATGGCTGGTTGGTAATGTTATCATAAGTTTATATATTATTTTATGGGAGATATCTAAAATAGTAAATAGTAAAATTAATTCCTTTTACCTCAGCATTTTATTTTATTGTAATTTACTTTTCAGTATTTACTTTACCGCATTTACTTTTCCGCATTTTTACTTTATAGCTTTTACTTTTAAGTTCTTACTAGCCCTAGCTATGTGTCATAACTAAGTTAGTTATCTAGGGTTGTGATGAATTTCAATATCATCGGTTTATAAGGGTTAGATTATAGTTTGGGTAATATAAAGATTTTTAATGCTTTTTATTAACTGGCCACTAATAAAATTGATTAGGTAAACTTAAAATGAACTAGACATAGGGATTTTAGGTTTAAGACCTTAGACTCAATAGCCCACGATCTTCCTTGAGGATAGATAACCCTTTAATAGATTTCCTTACAGGATAGGAATATACATGTCGGGCGGGGGTAGCCTTAATTGGAACTTAATCTTAATGAATTTAGGTAATTTGGTTGACAAAGACATATGGTTCAATTGGGTTATACTGGATATTTGTAGTTGACCATCGGAATAGGCTTTTACATAATTTAGTGTTCCAGGTGTAGGCATTGCATTTTTTTGCATACCGGCCCGATGATGAGCCTCATACAGAGGCACTACCTTTTAGTCATGGAAGTCGCGGAAAACGGTCGTCGGAAAGGGAAAGTCAAGAGTTGACTCATTTTGGAATTAATTCTCTAAGTTCGCTCGGTGTTCGCTTGTTGAATGTTCGTTTCAAAACGTTTCTTTTACCCGAAATCATCACAAACCATTCTGAGCCCACCTAAACACCTAAACCCACATCCAAAGCCTATGAAACCAAAATAAATCAAACACTAAGCCCACCATCCATTAGGCCCACGTCCATGACACTAAAATTACCCCTCCTTACACTATTCAAACATGATTTACCCATCTACCATACTTACTTTAACCATTCCCCCACCATACCCCACGCCCATACCATACAATTATCAAAACAATTCCCTCCCAAACACCAAACAACAAAAAAGACATTAAGAGCACATACATAGAGACACTAACAAACAAGAAACCCATGCAAACCATTCCCCCCAACCATGCCTCCTACAAAGAAATTTTTCCAAACAAGACACTAACAAAAAAGAAACCCATGCAAACCATTCCCCCCACCCATGCCTCCTACAAAGCAATTCTTCCAAACAAAACACAAACTTGTAAAACATGCCCATACCACAAACCCATGCACCTATACTCCCACCATGCAATAACCACTCTCCCATTTGCCTATATAAACCATCATTTTTCACCTTAGAACCCCGATCACACATTAAGAGCACATACCTAGAGACATCAGGCAAAAAGACCCAGCATTTGGAGAACCAAGCAGCCCTTACTCTCTCTATACACTCACGCCCAAGACCTCTCCTCACTGCCTTCATTTCACGCCCAAGTCACTGCCTAACCAACCCTCATCTTCACGGCATTCTGCTCTCCAAAATTCAAGCAACTCACTGCCATCCATTGCCTCCATTCCCCTCTGAGATTCACGCATAAACTAACTCCATTTTACCCCCTACACCTCACGCCAAACCAGCAGCAAAACAGCCCATTCCAGCAGCTCAAACACGCCAAAAAGCCCATGTAGTTCATGCCAGCCACTGCTCCATTTAGCCCCTGGAAATTACATCCAAAACACCTTAATTTTAGCCCCCAAACCAGTGCACAAACTGCCCTAAACACCCTCTAAAATTCGCCCAAAAATAGCAGCTCAAAAGAACTCAAAACAATCCCCCAAAGTCATCAAAACAGTGAGCAAAAAAAATCTACACTTGAAAGTCCTTAAGTATACCGAGCAAACGGCAGTCCAACGCCTTCCAAAAATCACCAAAACCGATCTTAATTCACTGCCAACTAGCGAGTTAATTGTGGAGACTTGAATCGCAGAAAAATGAACTCAAAACAGTGGATAAAACAGCGAAACAATGAGCAAAAACGTCAAAACAGCGAACCAGAAAAGTTACCGAGTGATAGCCCTTCCGACGGCCATATAACGCATTTCCGAGAGATGAAAAAAAGGTTAGACCTGAGGGCACCTATTACTAAATTTATTTACATGAAATAATGACTTAAGAAGTTTATTTTATGGTATTTTTGCATGAATAATTAGTTTAGCATGTTGTTTAAATTTCTTCACATGAAATAATGACTTAGGAAGTTTATTTTATGGCATTTTTGCATGAATAATTAGTTTAGCATGTTGTTTATTTTAGGTTATGTAAATTAGTAACGTAGAAAAGCATGTAACTTACGTTTTCGTCGCGTGAGAATTATGAATTAGTGTGTGATGTAATTTCGGGTGAATGGAATGTGTGTTCTTTCTTGTGGTATATTGGATGGAAACCCGGACATAAATTCCATAGCCGAATCCGAATGGACGGTATTATGGTTTGCACTTGGGATACAATGCCCCGTACCCTTGAAGGATTCACATATTTCATTCATCCAAACTTGTATTTGAGCATGATTAGGCTATTAGAATGTTGTTTTATTTTTAGCATGACTTAGTTATTTACCTTTCGTATTAGGAATTTAAGTTATGTCATGTTTAGATCATTGGTTATTTGACATGTTTGATGTGTGATATCATGTGTTTGCTGTTATGAAAGTTTACTTTTGAAGCATGCAAATCTAGATTTAGACTTTATAAGAATTTAGACTACTTTGACCAACATGTATGTTGAGTAGACTTGGTTAATATTGCACAAATCCATTCATTACAAACGACATAAGTAAGGGACCATTCCGAACCCAACGGTTTGAGGTCTTCCCTTGCGAGGGGTGAGTGCGGCCCTAAATCATTTTCCCGGTTCACACCGGGTGGCGACTCCTTTATTCTCCGGTTTAGTCCCACGTGGGCTACTCCGTACTCCCAACCGGGCCGCGAGCCCGGAACAGCGTCGTCCATTTCTATTGTCTACAGTCTGGCGACTCCACTGGGGATAGAGAATCGGCCCCGAAATATTGTCTTGTAATGTTTGGATTTATGTTTTAATTGACCGTGTCTATAATGGATAAAATGGGGGTTTAATCAAAGGCATTTTGAGGCTAGGTAATGGTTTGGTGTCTTCCTTCATTTACTACCTTTCTAGAAGGAAAAGCTGTGAAGGCACCTATATAGCCATCTACTCGTAGCAGTGTGTGTGATGGACTAATTTGGAGGACTCGTTTTTTATTCCTGACACCAAGCGATAAGAGCCTAAGAGGCTTGGGTATTTAA
The DNA here is from genome assembly GCA_019454045.1 of Zanthoxylum bungeanum. NCBI lineage: Eukaryota > Viridiplantae > Streptophyta > Magnoliopsida > Sapindales > Rutaceae > Zanthoxylum > Zanthoxylum bungeanum. Next base: position 65,136 of record SKCR01052773.1, read on the forward strand.
GTGAGCCTCGCTCCACCTTCCCTCTGGGGAATCTACAACGGGAAATCCATTTGACAGTCAGTCACACACCATAGCTCATTGGCACGTACCTTATGTTGGTTTCTATAATATGTCCCAAGGAAAGATTAAGCATTCATGAAATACTATAAATGAATATATATAAAAGACTTGAAGCATGGCGGAATCATACTTACAAAGCTATGTGATGAAGAAGATGATCAAATGGTGGAAGCTCCAAGTGTTGGAAGATTCGGCCAAGAGGAGGAAGAAGACTTGAAGCTCCAAGCTTTTGTATTCCAAGCTCTTTGATGGTTTCCCTATCACCTCTTTTGATCCCTTGCTTGTGCTAGCAAAATTGGAGAAATAGAAGATCAAA